>JAQFVV010013883.1:0-65877 GCA_028023455.1 Epiperipatus broadwayi
TTTGGGTCTGGGATTTGAATTCTGCAGTGTGTTAGCGAGATAGACGATTCTGACTGTTACACTACATTTGCTTTATTTTAACTTTAATTAGTCGCTTTTATTGTTATTTCATAATCTCTATTATTTTCTTTAATATAGATCTAATTTATGTCTCTATAATCAGTAGATAGTAGATAGTTGTGTTATTACATCCACATTTTCAGACAAGTTTCTGGCTCTGATCCTTACTAATAAAGTGTCTTGAATATAATCATTAGATCTAAAACATTTCACTGATTAAAATCAAAGAATAGTTTATATAAGAAGAAAGATTGGCAAAAAGAAAATAAAATGAATAAAACTTGATGTTATAGAAATGTGTATTTTGATAAGTTGGAAAAACAAAAAACAAAATCTGTTTTAAGTGAAAAATATTATTTAATGAATAAATTAACAAGAAAAAGGAAACTTGGTTTGAAAACTATGATTTAGTGACAATTGTTATTCAGGCTTACTATTGATGGCACTGAAGTATATTAAAATGATTAAATTACTGTTCCTAAAAGTTCAACTACCCTATATAACTTTCAATACCTGCCCTCATTATTTAATTATACTATTTATTTCTTTATTTTCTAAATTGAAACTACTTTTTTCACATAAAAACATGTAATCCATTAGCAATACATATATTAAAGACTCAATATATTTAGCATTTATGAAATTAAACTAACTGATTTAAATTCTTACATTTTACTGTATTTGCTTTTTTTAAAATAAAATCTTAAATGCTGAAAGGAATCTACTTGTAGCTTTTTGGAATCACACATTATATTACAAGCACCAACTAATTTTTTCAAACTTTAGCTATTATCTAAAATCTCATTAATTTTCTAAAGTTTGGGAAATTTTCATTTTTTTTTTATATTGCACAATCTTTTGTTGTTGTTATTGTTGCTATTGTTATTCAATGCTACATATTAAGTCGTATTATCTTTTTCATGTGTTTCACTTGTATTTTTGTCATTTTTATAATAAATTCTTCTTTACTAAAATCAATCACTTTTTCATTAATTACTTCATTTTGCCACATTGTTTTTATGATTCAGCTTTACTTTACTATATGTTGAACCAATGTACTTTTTTTATATTTTGTTTATCTTTTAAAACTTTCTTTCCAATCATAGTTAGTTCTCTTTATGTGTTTCACATCTCAATTTTCTATACATGCTTTTAATTTACCATTTTCATAATCAATATTTTTTACTTTATTTTCTGCCATTAACACCCCTCTTTATTTTGATGCAGTGATTGAATTGTAGATTCTGGAGTCAAGAATCATGGCATAACACTATCACTTTTAATTTTTTCTTCCATTATATCTACTTCTTTTTTAACTTTTTTCATCCCTTGTTTTAGATTAATTCTATTATTTAATCTTATAATCTATATTTATTTAGTTATGCAATATATAATATAAAAAAATCTATAATATCTGTTTTAAATGTCCAGTTTATTTCTATCTCACTTCTGTTTATTCTTTTAAGTCATACTTTTTTTATTATTACTACATTGTTATCATATTCTATAGTAGTTTCAGGATATGCTTAAGCAGTCATAACAATGTCTTTAAATCAGTATTAAATTAATCCATTATTGATTTTACATAAATAAAATATAAGCTAAATATATAAAATGAAATTTTGAAATAATGGTTATAATATTTTAAATACAAATTTATTTGTTATATCTGGAGTCTATATGTAATATAAGGGATTTTAATACAGACTTTCAAGCTCTTCCTTCATCCAGACACTCTATCTCATACACCCAATACACATAACTGTACACATGTAAAGAAGATAAATAATTTCCAATATATGTATTTTGTGGTGAACCAGCACTCATCAGTTGGTCCAGATCATGCTTCTGCATATTATGTTTATGATCTATAATTCCAACTCAGGAGGATTAGATAAATAAATAAAACAACTCTTAAATGAACCATTACAGAATGATCCTCTCTTAAACAGCCCTCAACAGCATGCTATGAATCTGATTGATAGATACATTAAACATGTAGCCCTTATTAATTTATAGCAGTTGATAGATAATTAGATAGGAAACAAATTAATTATGAACTTTGATATTGTCTTGGAAACAGCATATAATTCTTTTCAGAACCTGTTTTAGCCAGCCAAAAACTGCCAAGAAAATCCTACAACAAAAAAAAAATGTGACTTTGTAAAATTATTATAAAAAATTTATACCAAAAAGTAAAATGTGAAAACATTTTATAAATATCATTTAAAATTAGATATTTAGAGTTTATAAATTTAAAACCAATCAAAAATATCAGTCAAAATTAAAATTGTGAAATGTAAATTGAATTATTTTTATCTAAATGCTATTGTATAAGCTTTGAGATATGTATAAATTAATAATTTTTTCAAACCATTTTCAATATTAAATAATTGTAAACTATTATAAAAACAAATTACTGCATCCTTTTTTCCCTATTAATGTAAACTATATTCTGAAAACAACAATAATTAACATTTTAGACAAACCTCTTTAGTCATCGTTAGAATTCACTGCAAAAAGAAATTTAAAAAAAAACTTGAGAAATGACAGTATATGAATTTAAAAAGAAATATATTTCTTTTGATCTTAGTAATAATTATAAAGAAGTGTTAGAAATTAAAGCTAAAAGTGAAATCTAATAAATTCATACTTAGAATCAAAAATGTTTAGCATGGATTTTTAATTTGAAAATGAAATGAAAAAATTAATTGAAGATATAAAAAAATGAAAAAAATTCATTTACAGCAATGATGAATTACAATTACTAAAAATATTAAAAGTGAAACAATGAAAATTTAAATTTTTTATAAGCAGATGAGAATTATAATATGTTAACTGTTTACAATAATAATTATAATTTAAAAAGTTGATATTTTAAATAATGATTGTTGAAATTAAGCACAATAATAATAATATGAAGAACAAAGAAATAAATAATATTGTAATTATAAATAAAAATAATATACAGTACTGAGAATTTTTTTAAATGGATATAAAAATAGCATTTATATATGGTTTATCAAAATACATAACATAAATGCCCTTTTCATGCATATATTAAAAATAGGGGCTTTATAATTATATTTTTAAAAAAATTTATGCAGGATAAATACAATGCATATATCAAAAATAACATGAAATTTGCTTATAAACTGAAATATTTTATTGATAATAATAATGATTATAGAAATTGAAACTTTATAAAATTTGATATCAGTAATATATACAATATTTTGCTAAAGAAAATTAAATTTGTTGTAAAGAAATATATATTGGACAAAGATTAAAAAATAATTATTTTTATCTCTGTTGCACAATATTTAATAATAAAACTTATAAACCAAAAAAAGGGATTGAATATGGATAATTGCTTTAGTTGTTGTTTGCCTGATTTATATATATGAGACAATTTGAAAATGTAAAACCTGGTAGTGCTACATAAAAACAAATGATTTATAAAATGTGTTTTGATAAATATTTCATGATTTTTAAGGGGAAAAAATTATAATAAAATATATAATCACATTAATAATAAAAATCATATTCTTTTTGAAACTGAAAAGGAAGTTTATAACAATATAAATTTTATGAATAATAGAATATATATTGAGTCGCAAATCTACAGAAAGTATATGTGTCATGGGTGCCTTACCAACTGCATTCAGATAAGGATATAATATTGTCAAATAAAAAAATTTAAAAAGTTTGTTCAAATAAACATTTTATATTATTAAGAATATAATAAAAAAGAGGCTACTTTATCCCTTATAGAATAAATAAATTGTTTGCATTAATGATTGAACAAGTAAAAGTAAAAAGTAAAATTAAGAAAAAGAAAATTATATGATGAGTATAAGGAGTAATAAAAATATATATTGTTATCAACAATATTTTAGTAAAATATAATAATTTAAACTGTTTATTTATATAAAAAAAATATTAAAAATTCTGCTAAATAATATTTTTAATCAATGTTACCATATAAATGTGAAAGTTTATTTATGACATAACTCAACAAATACTGCACCAATCTTAAAGAATCTTGCAAGATTTTTTTAATATAATTTGACTAACATATAGATTTTTGCTTTAATTGTTTTTAAAAAAATTTAATTTGCAATATAAAAATGTGTGAAGAATCTATATGGCAATTGTTTTCAAAGATGCTAAAAAGAGAATATCACTAATTTATAGAGTTGAAAATGTTTGTAAATAAATAGTACGGTTTTTGAAAAAACAAAATAAAAGTTGATTTTGTAAATACATTTTTAGTTAATTAAATTGAATTTGTATCCAAATATTTAATTTATTTGGACAATGATAATTTGTATGTTATAATTTTGAATTTGATAAACTTTTAGAACTTCAGTTTAAATATATGAAATAAAATTTAAAATGCTACCAGTACAGTAAGAGAAATAGTACTAAATTTGATAAACTTTTACAATAAAATTGATAAACTTTTAAGATCTGTCTAAATACATTCAACATATGAAAAAGTAAATTTTATAAAGACCATGAGTACAGCAAGAAAAATACTGAATTTGATAAACTTTTACCAGTTTCCTTTAAGTATATTTTTAAATGATAAAGTAAGATGTTATAAGATTCAGTATTAAAATGCACATTAAAAAAATGAAGAGATATTAGTTTTTGGTAATTCAGATAAAATTTTATTGAATAAATAAATTTTTAATTATTTAATCTTTGTTTGAACCGTGTATTTAATTTTTCATTTGCATATATTATAACAATGTTAAAATGTTATAGGCATTTTAAAAATTATCACGTGAGAAATATAAAATAATTTATTTTAAAATTATTGTTTATAGTATTTAATAACAGTTATATTTTTTGTGAGGCTGCTGTTGAGAATTATCTTATGTAAATATTACATAAATATATTTTTAATTGTCAAACTTTCTACTAATGTAAGGAAACTGCTAGAGAAATAGTAAATAATATGTAAGACATTTCAAAAAAACTAAGAATGAAGCATAAAAAGTAACTGGCACTATCAAAGAACATGTAATGTAAATCTGTGCTCAGAAATTAGGGCTTATTATAAAGTTGTAGCATCTAAATAAATCATGATCTTTATAGATGTTGAAAGCATTTCCTGTACGTATAAACCATTTTTAATTTAGTAAAATACAATATCATGTAATAATTATATTTCATCATTTAATTTCATATTTAGCTTTATTATTTTAAAAACTATCTGGGTAATAGAATAATAATTAAGTAATGGTGTTTTAATCTACTATTAGCTAATCTTAGAAAAAGGTTATTGTTTTTATAAACAAATGATTGTATGATTAGTTAGTTGTTCATGTTCACTTGTCACATGAGTTCACCATCAATTAACTGTATGATTTTTTTATTTATAAAAACAATAAGCTTTTTTAAGATCAGCTATGGTAGATTAAAACACCATTATTTGATTATTCTATTATTTAGATAGTTTTTTTTTTTAATATAGTAAAACTAAATAAGAAATTAAATGATGAAACATAATTATTCATGATAAATAGTGTATTTCATTAAATTAAAAATGTCTTATACTTTCAGGAAATGCTTTCAACAACTATAGTATCATTGACTCATTTACTTTAGATGCTACAATTCTATAACATATTCTTTAACAGTGCCAATTACTTTTAATGCTTCATTATCAGTTTTTATTTAATCTCCTTACATATCATTTAACCATCTTTTCTCATCCATCTCACTGAGCTTTGAGTTTAATTTCTACAAAGATTTTTTTACAGGTTACTAAAGTCATAAATTCTTTGCATGTATTTTATTTAGTTCATAATTTCATGTTGTTGTGAGAACTTTTCTTCTTGAATAAGATATAAATCTATGATTCATGTATAAAACAAATAATCAAGTGGTTTAAAGTTTGAATGTTTAAATATCATTCAGTCACTGGAAGTAACAGAATTGGTCACAATTCATGGATCTTGAATCTATCTTTCTAAACTTCTGCAAGCCATATAAATTTTTAAATGAACCTTCAGTGCCTTTAAATGAAATTGATTTCTATTATTTAATGCAATGGTATAATGTAGTACAACCATGTGAGTAAGAAGCACTTTTATGCAAGGTAGATTTTAGTGCTCCCTCCCCAACCCATTCTAGAAAGTCAAATTTGTAAATTAAAAGACAATTTTCACCAATATTTTTGCAAAAAAAAAAAACTTGAAAATTAGGCTTTAGTCATTAAACATCTTTGGTAAATACCTTATGTATTTTATTCATTTATATCTATAAAATAAACCTGGAGAATAAGCGACATTAAAATAAAACAAATTAATGTTTAAAAAAATAATTTTGAAACAATAATTAAATAATATCTTAAAACAGATTTTTATTTAGAAAATTTGAAATTTTTAATTTTTTCTTTCAAAAGTTTTCATATTATATTTTGAATAATCCAGAAAAATTACTAGAAGAGATATGAAGTATTTGCAAATAAGATATTTTTTTAAATATCTGTTTTTATTATATTTAAAACAACCAACACACATTCTCATGAAAAGATTGCACTGCTCTCCTTTTTGACCAGCTCTGACATTATATAAGTAATTCTAGTTTACTCAATTAGTTATTAAAAAATATTATCTACAGCCAGAATATGAGTCTTTAGATGACTTCACTTCTGAGCTTGTCTTTATTATTTTTGAAAACCCTTTAAAATTTCTCAGGCATGAACTTTTTCACATTTTTTTTAACAAAATTAGATTTCTTTATTTTTTATATTGTGTCATTCTACTATTGATAACTATAATTTATTATATATATAGTCCAATATTTTACATTTTCATACTTATTTTGTTTATTGTATAACTTTTATATTTTATTAGAACCACCAAATGAGGTTAATTTTAAATAACACAACTGATATAATTCTTACAGTCCATTTGCATTTTCTTGTTAAAAAGTCCACTTTAAAAATCCATTCATTATTTTTAAATTAAAACTTCTCAGACACAAAACATTTTTATTAACAAAAATAATTTCACTTTTTTTCATTCAATAATAAACTATTTACACTAGCTTATTATTTTACCTTTTTAATGCTTATTAATAACTAAGTCATATTATACTTTATTATATAGTTTGATAATAAGGAATTTATCCAAAAAAAATTAATTTTTTTATTTAGATTGTTTATTCAATACATTTTTAGAAGCTGCTAAAACACCTTAGACTTTTTTGTTTGTTTATAGATTTTACTGGATGACTATTAAAAAAATCAAATACTGGTTTGTTCCATTAGATATATTTTATACTATGTCAATAGTGCAGTCATTCAGGGATTTTATTATAAAAATAGAATTCCATTAAATAATAAAGTTATCATAAAATTTGTTAAGAATTAAATATTTTGGCATGCAAAGAAAAACTGTTTAGTAAAATGGTAATATGACAATTTAAAAAAGAGTAAATATATATTTTTATTAAAAAAAACTTTACATAAATCACAATTGGAATCAATTCTAGGACCTCAGAATCCAAAGACATATACTCTACCATCTCATCTAAACTGAATGGTGAACTCTGTTAAATATTATTGATAAACAATTGCAGTAATTATGTGGTAATATTTTTAAAATAAATTTATTTTTAAATAAATTATTAATAGTAACTTGTTACTTTTTATATAAATTAGGATATTCAAATAAAAATGGAAGATTTAAATATTTTCATACCTATAAATTTTATTAATTATAGTGATGAAGGAGCATCAGGCTGTTCAGTTTTGTGCAAAGTTAGAGGATATGCTTCATATTTTGAGGCTTGAGCAATTGTCAAAACAAGTCTAAGTATAAAAGTATTCATCTTACATTTGCAACCAGAATATGTTTCTAACAATAAAGTGATCCAGAAATTTAAACATTTACATATAAAGGTTCATGCAGTTGTCACAAGTAAAAAAAACTATTCCTTTCATATTTAAATAAAAAATATTTACACTCAGAATCTATTTCTAATAATGAAGTGATTTAAAAAAACATTTTCATTCACATTTAAATTTCATTAATTATCTTAGTGTCTTTGCACCTCCATGATGAAGCATCTTTGTGTCCCGCACAACCTGCACACAGCAGCCCTGCTTTGGTATTAGGTTCAAGAAGTAAAATTATTTAGATTAGTTCTTAACTAAAAAAGTGAAAAAAAAAACCCCACAACTTTCAAATAGCATTAACCAAAGAAGATTTAAATTCATTATTTTGATTATCTTATTTTCAAGAAAGTTTTATTTAAAAATAATAAAATTAAATAAGATGTTTGAAAATTATTTTTATCAATTACAAATGAAACGTAAACATCTTGTTCTACGTGTCTAAGTTTTTCATTTGAATATTTAATATATACTTTTGATATTCCTTATTATAGTTTGCCATCAACATGATTATATTTATATAACTTTCTGTTTTCTTTATTATTAAGTTTTAATGTTATATTCATTATTAATACTATGATTGTGTTTTATTAACATTAAAAGTCATTATGAAGGATTTATGACTTAAAATAAATATTTAAAATAGTAATATAATCCATAATGCTGTTAAATATTTTATTTTTAAAATGGCAAGTATATGAAAAATACGTTCGTCATATGTCATGCACAACCCGTCACAATTTTCTATTATTTGGGATGTCATTATTTTGACAGTTCTTTATGTTGTCAAAATAAATAAACTGATTTATTAATTTATAAGTAATACATTTTATTTATAATAAAACCACAATATGAATTAACTTTTTTAGCAGATCCAAATTACTATTTTTTTGACTGAAATTTAAAAATGTAGATTTTTAAACATCTGCTTTTTTAAAAAAAAAATTAAGAATAAAAAGCATTTATGAAAACTGCTTTTTTGTTTTTCAATCTTTTCTCCTTTTTTTACATATATATTTGGGTTTGTTTTTTTAAAATCTATTTCTTTGAAAAAATTATTTTCCAAAAAAAAGAGGGGAGGAGGTTAGAAAAAAAGTTATTTCAAAGAAGAATTTCAGGAAAATAACTTTTTTCATTGAATTTCAGATTGGAATTGTTCTCATTAAACTTTTTGAATTGTGGTTAACCTTAAATGACTTTTGCCTGATAGATAATTTCTCAAGAACTGTCTCTCAACTATGTTCTATATCCTGATTTATTTAACCTAGTAGAGATAAATCATATTGTGGTAAATCTCTATTAACCATTTATGAGCATGTGTTTGAAATTTTGGAAAAAATATTTTAAAACACGTTTAAAAGCATCTGAAGTAATTTGTAGCTACTATTTATAGCGTTGGATTTAACAATACAAAATAAAAAGAAAATATTTTTTTATTAATTTTTGTTGAAAATGAAAAACTTTCAATCAAGTTGATATGTGATTGCGATAATAATGATAACTAGGCTAAGAATAAATAGGATTAGAATATCACTGGCAGAAAGGCTAAGCAGGATAGAAAAAAGAAATGCCTGAATAAAGTAACAGATCTACCACATACTTTATTTCAATTATTCATTAATGTAAAGCCTATGCTGGCTTAGAGTTTATACAAACCCTGATGGACCAATTCTGGCATTAGTTTAGCTTCTGTTAGAATGTTTCATAACTGGCCAGGTTTTATAGATGTAATATTGGTACAGTATTGATGAATAGTGAGCTATTACTAAATTATGTTATAAAAATGATGACAGATTTTGTTACTATAAATTATTTATCCACAACAAAGGATCTCACAATCAGTGTAAAAGCTTTGAAAATATTTTTATATATATGACTTATCTTTAAAAATGAGAATTAAACTTGTTTAGTATATGTTTTCTGTGATTTTCTATGGAAGCAAAACTTGGAGACTAAAAAAGGATAGGAGTAGTATTAATGTTTGTGAACTAGCACTGAAAAGACTTTTGAGAACTTCACATGAACAACAAGGAAGAAAAATATGTAAATATTTTATAGGCTTAGACTTAAACTCTTGCTTGAAGTGCAAATAACCAGTTTAAAATTATTCTATTTTAATCATATCATAAGATGATTTTATTCATTACAAAAGGGCATAATACTTGGAGAAAAAGAGTAATGAATAAAGAAAATAAAAACAACAATGATATAAATGAATTTCATTATCACAATACTAAACATGTCTTTAATCTTCCAGGTAAACAGATGGTAAGTCAATTTGAAAAAATACTATCTATGTGATTGTCAGAAATTGATGTCATTTTGACAGTATTTAATAATAATAATGATATAAAAGATTTCGTTATTCTAAGTTGAAGTTCCAAACATCAGAAATCAATAAAATCTTGTTAAAAAATTCCAAAATGAAATGATAGGCAATACAGTGTTAAAAAATTGTTAAGCAAAGACCAATAATGATAAATGCATTGTTGTCTCTATTATAGAGATATCAGTTGTTCTTTTCTTATGTCAAAAACCTATTGTTATTATATTAATCATGATTAGCTCATTAATACAAAGAATAATAATAAAAATATCATTTTAACTGTAACATAAGAAAATTGTCAAAATATTTATTTCTATACTGCAATTAATAGATTAATAGCAGTATAATTAGAATTCATCAGATAATTGAATTGAAAATTATTTTACAATATTACACATAATTATTCCTCTCCTATTACATCTAGAGCTAGAGAATAAGAGGACAACAAGTTGCAGAATTTTTCTGAAACAGCAAATTGGCTAGCCTAGAGAATATTTTATGTCCATGTTACCCTGTGAAGATATATCTTTGCAATAAACTATTTAATGTTGTTTTACATTTTAATTTCCCCACTCTGTCAGTAATGGTATTTTTGTAGAGAAAATACAATATTTTTAAATGTAATAAGATTTTTTGAATAAAACAACTAATTTCTGGATAAAAGCTTATCTAGCATTTTTATATAAGTATTAAAAAATAATGGGATACACACTACACTCCAACTAATCAGTAGATAATGTGTGCTGGTTTCACGATGTGTTCTGGTATCATGATTTGTTCCTCTTTCTCTAACTTCCAATTATTAAGTAGATAAATATTTGATATCATTATTGAATAACTAGCTAGCTAATAAAGTAGCTATAAACTGGTCATTGGAAAAAATAAACTTTAATTTTCTTTAAGAATTTCTATTTATATAAAACATTTCTAATTACATTTATAGCTTATTCTGATCTTTGTATTTTGTCTCAATAAAAAGATTTTCAGTAATTTTATTGTTTATCTTGTTTATGATGAACAATATATATATATAATATTCAAATTTATATATATATTAAAAGGAATATAGTCGAAAGTCATCATCATCATCATCAACCATTATCAATTCACTGCAGGATGAAGGTCTCTCGAAGTTCAATCCATCTTCTCTGATCTTTAGCTTCTCTTCTCCATATCACCCCTGCACACTTTCTTATTTCATCCATCTATCTTATATGTGGTCTCTTTCTAGGTCTTTTACAACCTCTTGGAATCCAGTTTAAAATTTCAATTGTTCATATATTATCATCTCTTCTAGCAATATGTCCAGCCTAACTCCACTTCAGTCTTTTAATTTTTTCAATGAGGTCAGTAACACCTGTTTGTTCTCTTACCCATATATTGCATTTTTGATCTCTTCTTGTTACCCCCAACATGCATCTTTCCATACTTCTTTGAGTGGTCTGAAGTTTCCATATTGCTCTTCTATTAAATGTCCAAGTCTCAGATTCATAAGTAAGAACTTATAAAACACATTTATTAAAAACCTTCCTTTTCAAACACATAGGCCTATTTCCTTTTAGTATCAAGTTATTTCTACCAAAAGCACTCCAACCAATATTAATTCTATGATTAAAGTACTTTTAATTAAATAAGTTAAATTATATGAATATTACTGTATTTAATATATATAAATTTGAATATTACATACATTTTGGAAAGAATATAGACATCAAACTTAATTTATTATACATATATACAGGATATCATCATCAACATTAAAATTCATTTGCAGGAGGAATGTCCAAGTTTAAATCCATTTTTTCTGATCCATAGACTTCCATATCTCATATGGTCTTTCTAGGTCTTTCAACCTTTTGAGATTCAATTTAAAACATTCATTATCCATCTTTTATCATCTTTTTTAGAAAATATTTAGTCCAGCACCATTTCAGTCTCTTAATTCTTTTAATACTTTCAATTTTATATGTTTGATCTCTCATCCATCTAGTACATTTTTTGGTCTCTTCTTGTATGTACATTTCTCCATACTTCACTTGAATAGTCTGAACTTTATATTGCTCTTCTGTTAAGTATCCAAATTTCAGAACCATAAATAAGAACTGGTAATACACATTTATTAAAAAGTTAATATTATTTCTAGCAAAAGCATTTTATTCAAGTATAATTCTATGATTAACTTCATCTCTTGTATTTCCATCTGTCTTAATAATCTGATCAAGATATTTTAGTTGTTAATTTTTAGAAATATCTGATTATCAATCTTAATTTTCTTTTTCTGTAAAAATCCATTACACATTACTTTTAACATAATCTTTATTGATAAAGTATATGGTTACATAATTTGTATCATGTTATAGCTTAGGCAATATAAAGATGATTAATAGTTTATATTGCTTATACATAAATTATTTTTTTGTTAGTAAAAAAAACCAGTTTCAAACAGAATTAAATATAAGAAATAACACTCCCAAAACATACTTATACCATAGATTATTGATTTTCTCAATATATATCTTTTGGTTAATAGCCTATTATTACAAAGGAGAATGAAGAATAATTAGACTCCATGTGGCATGATATATATCAGGGGAAGCAAGCACCTTATATCTGTTTTTGATTTTTGATATCTGATTGTAAAACAGGGGTTGCAATTTCTTGGATGTAGGATTAAAACAAAAATGACATCTCAGGGCCCACAGAATAAACATGATGAAAATTATGACTAGATCTAATGGAGAGTGAGAGACTGTTCTTCAGACTATCTATAAGGTTGGTGATTGATTGAATATGTGATTTACTGATTGATTCAATAATATTTCTATATACAAGAAAGCCTGGACATTGGAATAAAAGGTGATGAAGTATTTCTTCTGTTTTATGATACAGCAAGTAAATAGGGTCAATGTTAGCATATGCCATTTTTATGACAAATAGTAATTAGTGGGTACAGCATCTAGATTGATTTTAATAAGAAAATCTAGATAATTTGATTCTAGATGCCAGAATGTGAATTTGTTTGTTATTAAGATTAAGCAGAGACTGAGATTGGGATTGATTGGTATTATGAATCATGTTATAGACCTCCCAATAAATTATTTTTTTTAAAATGAATGTTGATTCAGGTCAAGATGAGCAGCAACACCTTTTATTAGGGTTTTTAGCATTCATCTTTAGTCCTTTTTTTTTATTTTCATCTGATAATTTATGCCTGAAGCTCTGGAGCATTATTTTCAAAACAATTACATCATACGAAAACTCTAGATAGCTTCAATAATGTACTCTCTTAACTTTCCATTTTAATCCATCAAATATTTCTTTAAAACTACCAAATATTTTTTTAAAACAGCTGTAAATGATTTTAGAGATTTGTAATCCCTCTGTCACACAGCCTTCTCAATACTATCCTAGTATCACAATATAATATAGTCTCTACTGTTGCATTTTGATAAATATTTTTCAAAGTAAAATATTATATTAGCTCTATATCTTGCTGTTTTAATCACTATAAAAATGCTTATAAACTCAAATGCCTTTTCTTAATCTGAAAATCTACAGCACAGTGGCAACTCATATTCATTCATTCTTTCTATAATGTCTCTCAAATCTTGAATGTGATTCACTTTGCTAAACACACTTTTAAATCCATTTTAATCTTTTGTTTGTTTAGAATTCAAAGTTCACTGTATCATATTTTTTAAATATCAGTAATATTATTGCCTTCTTCCAATCATCTATTTCCTCTTTTTTATTTTAAACATAACTTTGTCAATAATTTTTTTACTTCTTCATTTATTATTATAATTCCATCATTTCCTGAGTTTTTTCCTTGTTTTAGGTCTTCGTTTAAAATGGTAAACAGGTATAGTAGTTACAGCAGATATTTTATTTCCTTTTTCTTTATTACTGTATTATTCTTTATAGAACTCTTTTACACATTTAATGATATTTTATCTTTTTTAATAATAGTTTCATTTTACTTTTTATTGCTAAAACAACTTTCATTCTAACAGCAAAATGTTATTTTACACTTCTGAGATTTTTATTTACTTCTAATTCTTGCCAATTCACAATGAAATATTTTAATATCATTATTAACTCTCCTTTGTACTAGTTTATATACTTTAGATTTTTAATTCTTCTTAATGTATCATTAAATATTTTTTTTTTTCTTTTCTTTATATACAGTCTTGTCTCAATAAAAAAAATTAGTAGTAAATAACTACTCTTTATATTCTTGCTATTTTTCTTAGAGTTTGTAATAGAATGTTAAATATCTTCTTATTGATTTCAATCATGTCTGGCCTATCATCAAAATCTCTTAATATATTGAAGCAATTTGCCAGTTCTAATTTTAAATTCATTGAAGAGTTTCTGGTCATTAGGAATATCAACAGTTAATACTATATTCCTCAATAGTTATTTCTAATTTTGCATTAAAACATAATTTATATCTTTTTAAACATTTATCACTTCCTGTGTTAAATTTATTAAAAACATTACAGTTTTGAAATATATATGTTCTGTGAGAGAAAATATCTACTTCTGATGTACCTTCATCTGTTCATTTTTACTTAGCATTATTCTCAAAGAAAAAATTCTTAATGTATAGGATTTTTTCTAGCAAAAATCCATGATTCTATGTTTTCTTTCATTTCTTTCATCATAATCAACTTTATTGACAGCATTTTCAACTTATAATCATTTATCAGTTCTAGCATAAGCACCTCCTTAACAATTTTAAAATGTTATTTGAACTGATCAAAAACATTTTGTACATCTGTATAAAACCTTTTATGTCTTCATCAAAGCGAGTTTGTTGGAATGTAGATTTGAATGATCTACATTTGGTTACTTCCATTAATCTGAATAAGTAATTGTGCAACTCAGTCTGATATGCTATCAATATCATCAATGTAGTTCTTCCACTTTTTATTTGTAATGAATGCATATTGTAAAAGACATCCATTCTTTAAATCAACTGTCTCTTCATTTTTTTTAACTTTACAAAATCCAACAATGTCCCAATTAATATTCAACAGTTCTTATTCCAAATCATGCAATCTTCATTCATTTGAAAGTGATCTGCAATTCTAGATATCTAAATAAAAGGCCCATATTAAATGATAGCTATTCTTTGCACCTTCTGCCTTTGGCCACCAATTACTGTATTGAATTGTAACTTTACAGTTTCTAGGGGAAGGATTATAGTTCCATTTTTTTTGTCATGATTGTAAATGTCTATGTAAAAAAAAATAATCATATATATTTATCCTTTTTTAAAAAAAAACTCAATTGATATTAGAGTTAAGAACTATAAGACAACTCATAAGAAAGATTATGAAAAAACAGTAGCCTCACAAATCTTGCTGATTTATTTTGGTTGAGCAACACATCCATAATTATTTACCTTATGAATAATTACTTAGTAATAACAACTTCACTGATATAAAAATATGGAATGGATATTACAAGATCACCCTATTTGATTTCTTTAAGACTTTAAAGGAGGAATCAAATATTCTCTTTTCAATCAATAACAAACTTTTCTACAGTCATATTGGACATATATACATTTAAATATTTATTACAAAGGTAGGCTCATCAAATCTCTATCATTTTACTTTTACAACTTTTATAATCTATTTCATGACTTTACTTTTCACATTATAGTGTCATATATATAATAAATTACTTTTTGCATTATGACATCTATGACAAATAACTATATTTTATCATTTTCAGAAGTACTTAATTTTTTACAAATCTTGTCTAATACTAAATTATGAGGATTTGATTCATTTCTTTTTCAATTTAGCTTCAGTTTGCAACTTGATGTTTAGCTTTGTAAAAGAAATTGATGTGAGATTTATTTCTATTTAGAACAGTGAGTTAAACTTTCATTATTTGATGTCATATACATATATATATATATATATATATGTGTGTGTATGTGTGTGCATATGTGGTGTGTCATAATATAATGTAATTGACGTTTTGAAAGTGGTAATAGGGATTTTTTTATTCACTTTAAAATATGAATAGTAAAATTTGGAGATTTTAACCATTAGATTCTTTAGTTTATTTCTGATTTAGTAATCTTTATCTTATTTTGCAAACTGTTTTAAAGTAGTTAATATAATATAAATCACAATACTTGCCATGTAAATTATTCCATATTGAAAAAGAATCTCCATTCATCAGAAGTGATAAAACTTAGGAGTTATTATAATCATTGGCTAATACCATATGGAAATCTGTCAGACACACTATGGTTTGGTTACAAAGACTTCTATCTCTACTAGAGTAAATAGATAGATAAATCTAATTAATGTTTATAATTTCTCAAGAAGATAAGGTAGAAAGATTCCCATACATGCCTAATTGAAAGATATATGGATATCAAGATTAGCAAGTGTGTGGTTTGATATACTGAAGATATTGTTAAGAAATATGAAATAATTATAATTAACTTTCAGAAAATGCAACAGTGAGGTAATAAAATTTTCACTGTTTAGTAATTTACATCACATTTATAATATTATATATCAGAAGGGATTAAATATTATCACTGATGTACTCCTTATAAGATATGCTGAGTAAGAAATAAGTTATAATTGTGGTTTATTTAATAGATTAATATATGATCACATTACTTTGTGCATGATGTTTGGAAAATATTTCAATTTCATTTTTTTTTCAACTTATAAACAAGCTAAAGATTTTTTTTAGGTAATCAACCTATAATCAGTGCAGATCACCATCCATTATTGTTCATAAAATGAATATTATAGATATTATTAATTGAAAAAGAAAATTTTCACATAAATCTGTTTGACCACATAAATGTTGATGCATTGTCAAAATAAACATGATTGGATTTTACTATAGTCTTCATCATCCATAAAGAAGATAACTGTTCTTTTACAGGCAGATGACACTGATAATTCTGTAACCACATTGCTATAGTATTATATAAGTTTGATCTTATCTTGGATCTAATAAAATCACTAGAAAGATCTGTTTGTACTAGTCTTTAATTGTAATGGGAAGAATTGTTTTACTAAATATCTGTCAAATGTTTCCTGAAATAGTATATACAGCATTATCTTGGACAACAATTTCTACCAATTTCCCAAAATGCTTTGTAATTATTCAAGAATTTAGTATACAAAACAAACAATTATAACACCTTTTCATGAGACAAAATATTTGCTACATTATCCAAATTCAAAATTATTCTTGGAACATGAAAAAGCTACTGGACACAGATTTGAACCCACCAGCCCCAGAATAGTGTGTAAAGAAAGAAATGACCATAGGCGCAAAATAAAGGAGGCATATTTCATAAATAATGACACCCAATCAATTAATAGAAAAGACAACTGTTTCACCATTTCAAAAAGATGGCCCAACTAATTCCAACAATATTTTTTAAATAAAATACTGAAGCATCTAACTAAGTAACATAAATTTGAATACTGCCCCTCATCACTATCAACCACATACAGCTATGAGTATGAAGCCATGGAGCTTTGAAAGCGCTAAGCTTTAAATAAATTATTAATAAATATAACTTCTTTAATGAGCATTTACAGCGCATAATTATTGATATTAATAAATAGTAAAAACCTTATTAAAAATATATACAAATTGAAAAAAAAGACATAATAAATCAACATTTTTCCAAGCATATTATTAATAATTAAAAAGTAATTTTAGAATACAAGATTCAGCCTATATCCTACCCATCCTAGTCTGTGTATTTAATGGATAAAGTCCTATACATGACCAGTCAGAGTGATTTAAAGTCAACATTTGGGAATCACAATAATTTGGGCATTCTATCATCAGATTTTTAATGGTATGGATGGCTGAAGAGTTAGAAAGTGGAGTAGATTGAAGCATGTCCATTAAAGTTTAAAGATTTGCTATCTTAATATAAACTGAGCACTGGTTGTATGTATGTGTGGTAAATAATGATCTGGACCAACTGATGAGTGCTAGTTCAGCTTGAAATATTTTGGAGATCATTTATCTTTTTCACGTGTGTGGTCATGTGTATTGGTTGTATAAGATAGAGGCAATAGCTGAAGGGTGCTTGGAAATGTGAGTTTAAATCCTCTATAATTAAAAAGTACTAAATTATATGTCAATATAATGTGTAATAAATACATTTCAGTTGCTATGATTTTTTTTAACGTTACAATTTTGTATTTTCTACATTAAATGAGATCAATATTTTGGTAAATCATAATTTATTAAAATAAAGCATGCATAAAATAAAAAATTAACTTTGTATAATGTGTATTTTTTAAATTTTATTTTTGATGCACTTTATAACTTGTTATTAGGAAAACCTTGTTAAGTTTGTTTTTTTATTTAAAGGTTTAGACATTGTCCTAATGTATTTTGTATTTATTTTAATATATTTATTTCTATAAACTTTATGAAGTGAGTATTTTGTTGAAAAAAAAAAATTGTGTAGACTTTATCTTAACCATTTTAAGTTTATTTAGTATATTAATTCAAACAAACTTTATAAAGTGAATACTTTGTTAAAAAAGTAGCGTTTATGGTTAAATATTCTAGCCGTATTTTAAAATCAAAATTTGCTTTGTTTTTTTTTAATATACACGTTAACTAAAGGTTTTTTTTTGGTAAGAAATTTTTTTTTTCTATTTTGAAATTGTCTGGTAAAACAAAATAATAATAATGGAAGGTAATATTTGTTAAATGGAAGTATCCAATGCTGGAAAAAAAATGAAGCATCCAAGTGTTAAATAATGAGTAATAATTATAAATAGCTTTATGTTAATGATTTAATGATATCAATCAAGTTCATTTGTTTATAGTTAGCCTTTTTTTTTTATTGCTGAGGATTAGATTTTGTATAGGTGAGCTTATATTATATATGCAGTTATTTGTTCTCTATCAAATCATTAAAAGTATTTCCAGATTTATATGAGAGGTGTCATTTGAGATTTTGATTTATAGATTTAGGGATCAGTCTCACAATGAGCCATCTCTGTAGGTCAGAGCTATATATATTTTTTTTATATGTCAGAGCGTTGACCGGGAAGCAAACCCAGGCCAGCTGCTTGGAAGGCAGCTAAGCTAACCGCTAGGCCACCAACGCTTGACAGGTCAGAGCTATATTGAAGCAGAATTTCCTAGAGTTATCATTGAAAAAAAGTAGCAGTTATAACTATTCCCTATTGGATAAATGTGTCTACGCTAGGAAACTTTTGAGTTAAATAAATGTCTTATATTTGTGAGATCGGCCATATATAGAATGTGTAAATTTTAAAAATCAGATATATTAATCTTTAACTGAGGTTTAAAGTTTATATCTGGGCTAGAGATAATCTCTAGTTTTGAAAATGATTAGTAATAATCATTAGTGTATTTATCTGAAATGGATGGCGTCAAAGTTGTGAGTGGAGGGAGTTTGACAATGGTAAATGAAAATGTAACAATTTAATCTAGATAAATACTTTGCATATAATAGAGATATATATGTGAGATAGTGACCTGGGTCAACTGATGAATGCTGGTTCTGCACGAAATGCATCTTGGGGGACATTTGTCTTTTATTATATCTTTATTTATATGAATTTGAAAAAAATTGGGGAAGTGTGGAGGTGTTTATTATATCTATAAAGGTATTACATACGGGACAGAGAAAAGTGAATAATTCCGTGTGTGTAAATTTTAAAAATCAGATATATTAATCTTTAACTGAGGTTTAAAGTTTATATCTGTGCTAGAGATAATCTCTAGTTTCGAAAATGATTAATAATAACCATTAGTATATTTATCTGAAATGGCTGGCGTCAAAGTTGTGAGTGGAGGGAGTTTGACAATGGTAAATGAAAATGTAACAATTTACTCTAGATAAATACTTTGTATATAATAGAGATATATATGAGAGATAGTGACCTGGGCCAACTGATGAGCGCTGGTTCAGCACGAAATGCATCTTGGGAGTCATTTGTCTTTTATTATATCTTTATTTATATGAATTTGAAAAGAATTCGGGAAGTGTGGAGGTGTTTATTATATCTATTTGTAAAACTATATTAATATTATAAATGTAATTAAAACTAATGTTTAAAATTAATGAAAGAAACCTTGAACACTTTATAAATAATTATTGTTTTCCTCCATGCATGTGAACTAAAACAATAATATAAGAGATTGTAGTAATGATTTTATTAAAAAAAAAAATAGAAAGTTATATTTTAATTGACAATTATATTTTGTAATTAAACTATTGTTGTTATAATGTGTTAATCTTTCATATGTAATATTGTCTAGTTTGCATAGTTATTCCATGTCCATTTATTTAGATTAAATTATGTTCATTGTGATACAACCTGGCATTCCAAATAGGATCTGTGTAGTGATCTTCATTATCCTATATAAAGAAAATAATGTTTAAATAAATATATGCACCAGTTTATCTACTGATGTTTATGGCACCCATATAAAATGAGATAAATGTAAATAATTGAAACATATTTAGTCTGACCATTACAATATATATATATAATATATATATATATATATTGTAGCTTTGGTTTATATCATACTATATATGTAGCCCTTTGGTTTATTCCATTTAGAAACCAAATATAATAAAATGAAGTAATTGTGGAAAAATTTTTTATTTGCTATAAGAAAAGTTAAGTTTTATTTGAGAAAGTAATGGCTATATAGCTCAAAAGCAACATATATAGAGACAGTTTGTGTTTGTATGGAATATCTATTACTAAAGAGTTGATGAGAATTAAGATTGAATCGATTGTCAGTAGCTTTAGTTAACAGTTTCTTTCTAGAGAATAAGTTTAAAGTTATAGGAGATTATGGTGAATATTTATGTTTATGATTATCAGAAATTATGATTGATTTTATGCTTGTAATTATAAGAAATTATGATGGATATTTTATGTTCATATGATCTGAATAATCAGTTTTCTATAACATGTTCCGCACAGGTATGTATGTGTGATACAGATATATGGGTTTGATTTTTTTTCTTTCCTTTATAGAAACTGACATAATTTTTTTTTAAATTATTAAAAATGTAAATCTAAATAAGAAATTATTTAGATTAGATGAATGTAGCCTTTGTTTGACCAAAAAGTGTTAGCAAGCTTATGTTTTCAATTATATCTTCTTTAACTAATTACCATAAATTGATCATCAATGTGTTAATTAAAGAGATCTGGTTTCAGATCAGACAAAGTTGTTAATAGTAACACTTGAGAGTCATTGTTCATTCTGAGTGGGGATTTTTTGATTAGACTTGAGGAAAAACCACTGGGAAGAGGGGAAGGTTTAACATGTGCTTTCTTTTTTTCCTTCACTCTATAAAAAGTGACTGGAGAAAGTGAAAAAAAAACTTTTTGCTGATTGAGAACTGGGCTAACTAACTAAAAATTAATTATCTAAAGGTATTTTTTCCAAGTTTTTTTTTAAATTTTCTTTCTCAGAATTTAATAATGCATTTAAGTTTTATAGTAGACCAAAATATGAATTTCTAATTCATCCATCAGTGGTGCATATCTCTTTTTCCCAAATCAACTATGAAGAAGTCAACTTTTGATAAGATATTTTCTGCTGAATATCACAATTTATCCAGTCTGCTTATAAAATTTCCTGCAAGGAGAGAATTGTCAAATTTTTTTATCAAATTAAAAAACCACTTCAGATTATAATAATTATTTGGCTGTTTAAAATTCATTTAAAGAACTGCAGCAATCTTCTGTATAATGTTTTAAAAAGTTAATTCATGTTAGTAATCAGAAACTGCTTGTTGTATAATTTGAACCTTTAAATGGAAAAGAAAAGGAAGGGAAAACAAAGTGAATTCAAATCCAGGAAAACTCATCAAATGGAAGGTAACCAATAGAACTTTTTTTTAAAATTTATTAACTATCCTGTAGCTACATTTTGATTTAAAATAACTATCTACATTTTGATTTAAAATAACTATCTACATTTTGATTTAAAATAACTTTCTATGTTTTTTTATCTATCTTGATTCAAATGACTGTCTGTGCATCTTATACACATTTAATTAAATAACTGTCTGATGTGCAAGTATATAGCTATCTCAAGTGAAATGAACTGAATGTATTAATTGATTGGTGGACAGTGGAAGGAAAAGACTTTTAAAGAGACTATCTGTAATGTTGATATTTATTCTTTATTTTATTTCGTTTATATAATGTGTCATTTGTTTTTTTTTATTATTATATTTCATTTTGTTTATATGCTATGTCACACTCTAATCACTAGATTATTTAATTTAATATTTTGTTTATGTTTAAAATGTTTGAAGGAAAGAAAAGAAAATGATTTTGATACCATTTAAGTATAGATGCTCACGTAAATTTAGACTTAAAGTAAAGAGAGAAATGATATAAATATTTATTAGTCTTAACAAAATTTTAATTTGTGCTTAATAGTAAATATGAAGAGTGAGGGGATGGTCGTATAAAACCCATTATTATGCTGTGAGTGTTGATCTGTTATTAATATAAATATTAGGTATGTTATTGGCTTGACTGGTTAAAATTGAAATAATTCATATATGTATTGATTTGGGATCTGGTTAGTCTTTGTCATTTATCTAGGCTGGAATCGATGTATGTGTGGGCATATTTAAAGCTATAAATGCTTGTCATTACTAATGTAAAGTAATCCTACCACCCTATAGATGGGAAATAGCTGTCTCATAATTTAATTACCATGGCAGTCGGAGATGACTAAGTTTCACTCCATTTATTTGTTAAGATATGGAATTATTGATAAAGTTACTGTTTAAGTGTGGAAATGTTTTGCATGCCAATATAGAGAATAGGTGTCTAAGAGAAGCTCTTTACGCGATTCTGGATCTTAAGAAAAGATTTCTCTCTGGCTCAAGCAAATAGTTTGAAGTTGATACTGTTGTTGTTGTTTGTTTAATTTCCCTTATCAAGACGTGGCTGTGTGCGCGTTATAGATACTGCATGGTGATGTGTGATATGAAGAGAGTTTTCTTATGTGGGACAGAATAAAGTTGCCCTGAAAGGATAAGGATTCAGTCAGATGTATATGTATGATGAAGAATGCCAAAGATTTTAATTAATAAACTAACCGATCTGTTTTGATTTTTTGAATAATGGTAAATTGAGGTCGTCAAGCTGAATGGATATACTAACCTATTAAGATATACAGTCAAAACGTAAAGATCTGACAAGCATGAATGTAAAAGTGTGGGTTTTGAATTTAAACCCGTTTACAAAATTAGTAGGGTAATTTTATGACATATAATCCTTCTTCATTGGAAATGTGAAAATTATTGCTTGATAAAATGATTTAGAAATTTAAGATTATTTCACATTGCTAGTTAGAATAATTGAAACGAATATACTATTTTGGAATAGTCCAATGGACAATGTTTACAATAAAAAAAGGGGGAAGTAGAAATTTGTAGGTTTTCTTCTCTTTCAAGATAAGTTTTCTTAAAACTAAAATATCCGGAATTCTGTTTCCAGCGTTTGTATTTATTATTATTATTTATTTAATAAATGAATGGGTCAAAACAAGAAGTGAGTCATCCAAGAAATTAGTTAACTCAAACATGTATTTGAATAATAGTCCTGAATAGATCAGAATCATATATTTGTGTAACAATATTATAATTGAGTGTGTTTTATTTTAATTTTATCATATCTGTTAATGTAATAAAGTTTATTATTGTTATAAGATTATATTGTGTTTTGTGTTTTGATGTTTCAAATATCTCCAGAATCTATATATCCAGCACCTATATTTAAAGTAATATTAGTTCATATTTAAATTTAATTATTTATTTTATAATGATACTTTATTTCCATGATTGATTTACAGTATTAATTTATCTTGAATATTCCTATATTCGATTAATATAATCCATTTTGTAGAAGTCACTTTTATATAATTCATTTTAACGTAATTTACTGTCATAATTAATTGGCATAATCTGATTTTATGATTCATTTCCGTACTTTACTTTCATAAGTAAAATTTTGATTGATTTATCTGATTGATGTCCGTGGTTTTACTTCCATAGTTTACTTTAGCAAAATAAAATTATTAAGGTTATTAATTAAAATAGATTAGAAATAATAGAATAAAATGACAGGGAATAGTTGAGTTAAGTTTAACAAATTTAACCTTTTGATTCATTGTAATGTTGTGAATATTGGGAGCAGACATAAAATCCCTTTTCTGCTCTCGGTGTTTAGAGTGATTCCCACTATTGAACTTGTATTAAAATTTATGTTAGCATATATGGGATCATATCCATTACAGTGTAATCGTTTATATGGGCACCTCTTGACATATCTAGACCTTGAGAAAGAGCAGTTCAATTATTGATCTAAGAGCTAGTTTGGATGTCAAGTAGCTTATTATAACAACATTATTATACTATAATAAATTATTCTACTATTATAAAATAGGGATCATGAATTGATAGTTGATCTAAAGATATAGGTGTGTTAGAGAAATAAGATTAGGGATTCTCAGATTAGAGAACATAACACAGACATTCCGTGTTATATAATTGTGGCTATTGAAAGTGATAGATGCTGAGAACGAAAAATAAAGTAATGGGATTAAATGGGGAGGATTTATTTGTGATAAATTTTATCTAATGTTCAATTAAATAATAAGTTTCTATTATGAACATAGATTATGAGTTCTCTGCATTGATTACTGAGTTATTTCCAGTCAGATATAAATGAGAACTGTATCTAGTATTTTCTGTAGTTACCACTCGGGATCAGATAATTATAATAAAGTTGTGGAAGAAAGTTGTCTCATTATTATGACTTTTATAATAAATTTATCATGAAATATTTGCATGACTAATGCTAGGTTTGAAATTAAGACCACATAGATTGAATGGTTTTATCAATATTATTGTTACTTTTTTTTTGAGAGACAATTTAATTACTTTCTCCAATATCTTCTATAGTCCTAAATTGACTAATGATGATGATCTCTAGTGGGCATTACAATTTATGGCTGCAATTTGCCCCCCCCCCCCGGCATATTTGATCCTAAAGTTAGTATAATCTCAATTGACTAGCTACTTGAAATAAACGAGAATTTATTGAGGTTGAATAAGTAAAAGAGTGCGTGGAGAAAGTTGAGGTGACAATATATATATATATATTACATTATTTAAAGAAAGATAAACCAAAAGCAAAATATAACATGATTTTCTTTTTATCAGAATTTTTTTAAAAATTATTTATACCTACGTGATGTATTGTCACATATATATATATATGGTCGTATTCTATGTTGGTCAGATGAGTATCCATGCACTGCTTGTAAAAATAAAAAAATACAATTGTAATATAATTGTAATATGAGACAGCCTTTAGTATAAACAGTGAGGATTGCCAATTCCTCTACAAGCTTTATGATAAATGCTTAGCCAGAGCCAGCACTTAAAATATCTCTGTCAGGAACCCCTCCCCAAACCCCTGACCATGGTTTCGTGCTTTGGCACTCAATAGATAACTTTTAGCTAAGTGCTTAGCTTTGGGTTGGTATTTTTAGATCTAGTGTCTGAACCTACCCTGACACCTCTCTGAGGAGTGCCAAAGCACGAAACCATGGTCAGGGGTTTGGGGAGGGGTTCCTGACAGAGATATTTTAAGTGCTGGCTCTGGCTAAGCATTTATC
Organism: Epiperipatus broadwayi; assembly: GCA_028023455.1. Taxonomy (NCBI): domain Eukaryota; kingdom Metazoa; phylum Onychophora; class Udeonychophora; order Euonychophora; family Peripatidae; genus Epiperipatus; species Epiperipatus broadwayi. The sequence goes on from JAQFVV010013883.1 coordinate 26,034, forward strand.
ATAAAGCTTGTAGAGGAATTGGCAATCCTCACTGTTTATAACTTACAAGCTTAAGAGATAGGGTCATGTGATCTATGAATTGATCTATGACTTTTATTTTGACTATTTATAGTCTCTGCCAAAAAGTCTTATGCAATTTTATATTGCTATGACTACTACTATATGGCATGGCTGAAGATCTATCAGCCCCATATAGCTATTTGAGTTGGATAGCTGGGTTTGAAGACATGTACATGTCTGAAAATTTCAGATTTTCCACTCAATAGATAACTTTTAGCTAAGTGCTTAGCTTTGGGTTGGTATTTTTAGATCTAGTGTCTGAACCTACCCTGACACCTCTCTGAGGAGTGCCAAAGCACGAAACCATGGTCAGGGGTTTGGGGAGGGGTTCCTGACAGAGATATTTTAAGTGCTGGCTCTGGCTAAGCATTTATCATAAAGCTTGTAGAGGAATTGGCAATCCTCACTGTTTATAACTTACAAGCTTAAGAGATAGGGTCATGTGATCTATGAATTGATCTATGACTTTTATTTTGACTAGCCTTTAGTATGAATTGAGAAAGCATTACATTCCTATGGGTTCTAAGTTATGCTTTCTTTTACTTTATGATTAAAACTTTTGTTTTTTTTAATTATATTTATTCTATTCATGTACAGTTAATTAACATAGATAGATAAAACACTAGGTATTTGAGGTCAAACTTTTTCTATGGTAAATAAGAAGTGTTATTTACAGGGTTTTTAAATTGTGGTATGGACAAGATTTAAGATGTTTTTATACTCTGTAACTAAATAGAGCTAGATATTATATTTTGTCAACCAATATTAAATCGCTAACAAGCTCATTTATGGTCATTTAACTGAACTAAAAGGGGAAAAAACCTATTTATAACCTAAAAAAAGGTCAAATTATTCTTCATCTAATTTTGAACCTCAAATCATGGTTATGACAAAAGGATATCCTAACTATTAGATCATAAGATTCTTAATTTTTATTATATGTGCATTTGCTGAGTGGATATTATCAATCAGTAGAAAGTATTTTTAACTACAGATAACTATTCTGAATTCCAGGAAGGGGGGAATTTTAAAAAAGTTACAAACAAAGAACAAAAGAATGGATCCCGAATTTCTGCACATGTACCTGTATTTAAAATAATAGAAATATGATTGCACAAACTCAGAATTAATGCAGGTAGCTAACATGTGACATTAGACATTCACAATAAATAGACCTCTTATTAACCTAAATAATTGAATTCAGTAAGCTAAAAGAAAGTGTAAATTAAAAAAAGAATAATGATTAATTTACTTATAAATATTAATAATAATTACTAATGAATTATATTTTTAAAAATTACAAATTTTATTAATCGCTCATTTTTTATTCATTTTTCATTAAGAATACAATTTTAAAATTAAGCACAATGACAAAAATATGCAATTATTGGCATATAAATAAAATTGCAGTCTCTAACTGTAATATCCATAAATTCATACACATATATACTGATACATAGTGGTATATAAATGAGTGAGTGAATACATAGGATAATAAGTGGATGAATAAATAGATAGGCAGATAAGATGTTGGATGGATGGATAGATGAATCGATCATTTGTATAATTGTAAAAAAAAAAAAATCAAAAATGTGTATATAATATTATTATAAGCTTTATTGCGTTACAATATTTTTAAAATAAATATTTCAAAGAATAAAATATTTCCGTTTTAATTATAAATTGTATAGGGAGGTAAAGAATACCAGAAACATGAAAAACAAAACAGATGTGAATCTAGTGAAAAGATGAATATAATATAAAATAATTCAAATACATCACACATGTTATTTTTTGTTAAAGCAAATGACTATTGCTAGAAAAAGTATTTCAAAATTTGAAATTGTGCTTTTGTTTGAAAGTTATAATTGCAACTTGAATGTTATAATTAACTATTTGTTAGTCTGCATTCAGAAGGAGTTATATTTATGTGTTAATGGGGTTTATTTAAACTTGTTTGTATCAATAATTTTACTCTATGTGTTCAAGTTGCCATCTTTAGTGTCGCTATAAACATATTAGATCTTAAATAAAGATAGATTTCCACATTTACTGTAAAAAGGAGTTGCCTTGAAAATGGCTTGAAATTGTTGATTGATATTGATATTATCTAAATGTTGACTGCTTTCAATGAATTTAATATTATTTAATACATACAAAATGATGGTTATTAGCTTAGAAATATATTTTGAAATATGCTATAGGGAAATTTTCTTTTTTTTTCTTATATGATACTATATCTTCATTTTTTTAAGTCTTAAAATTCTTTCTATTAAACAAAGTTTCATAACAAGTTATATTAGTTTTTTTTAAAGATTTATTTTTCAATTGATTTAACATTTATTTTATAACGTCTTGCGTGCGATTATAATTACAATAGAATGACAGCCTGTTAAGCTAATTGCGCAGACGCTGTGAGAATGTTATTAATAAATGAATACCTTCGAACAACCACATGATATAGTATTTGTATAAGAGTAAAAGGGGATTCCTTTTTACTCTTATACAAATACTATATCATGTGGTTGTTCGAAGATATTCATTTATTAATAACATTCTCACAGTGTCTGCGCAATTAGCTTAACAGGCTGTCATTCTTTTGTAATTGATTTAAACAAAAATGCTTTTATAATTAATATATTTATATAGCACTTGACTACATATGTAATATAAAGAAAAGAATAAACTTTTGGTCATGCACTTTCATGAATTTACACATACTCATAAACATCAGTTTAAAAAGCATAAGGTGATCATTTCTGTTTATAGCTTATCATTATATAAGCCAACCTTTGTTGTATTATATATCAGGCACACAATAGGTTAAAACCCTGATATCAGCATGATGAGCAAAAGTTAACTTATATAATGATAAGTTCTAAACATAAATGGTTCATTTATGCTTTTTAAACTGATGCTTATGGGTGAGTGCATGTAAATTCATGAAAAGTGCATGACTAAAGATGTATTCCTTTCTTTATATCAAAAAATGCTTTTAGTTATCATTTTGATGTTTTAACTATTTTTGTAGATTTCTTTTTAAAAAAAGAATTATTCTGAAAAAAATAATAGAAGAAATTTTGAATAAACCTGACAGAAGAGGCTGAAATCTCAAGATAAATAAATAAAAATTATTTAATCTGAATATACCAAATATTCTGAGAAAAACTTTAATAATAATCAAAATATGGTGCTTTCCAAATCAAAATTGAAGTTAAATTACAATTGTAGCTTTTTTCATGATCAAAGAAAGCACATGTAATGATGATGATGATGATGATGATTATTATTATTATTATTATTATTATTATTTATATGTTTATCGAAAAATTAATTTTCTTGATCATGAACAAATATATAATTTTATTTTCAATTTTGATTTGGAAACACTAGAATTATTCATGTAAAAAATTACCATAATAAAAATTAATAAATAACCACAATTTTGATAAATAGAAATAAGAAAGCTTTAATTAATAGACAAAGTACAAATATTAAAGTTTATGTACCAAATTTTAACAGTTTCCAGTTGAAAATGATTATACTAACAGATTGAAAGTACTTTTACATTTTATAATTGTTATTAATAAACTTTATTATCACTATTTATTACCCTTTCAGCTTTTTGAGCACTACCCTTTCAGCTTTCACTGCGAGTGCATGCCTCAGGCATTTTTCAGATGTTGTTTTGTTTTCTTTCTTATGACATAAAAGGTATAAGTGTGACGTAGCTGAAAATATGATCATTCGAAAGGTTGATGATGTAGCTTTCAGAAAATGTTTATTTCAAAAAAATCGGTTAAAATTTAAATTTTTGGCAGCAGTTTTAATCAACCACAGTATTTAATTCTTTTGTCTTTTTTAATAATTTTTGTACTTATCATGAAGCGATAAAAGACAAAAATAATTTACGGGGCTGCAGATGACATTTCTCCGGTACTATTACAAAGATGGCTGACAGAAGCTGTTCAACATAATTTTGTAAGTAACATTTAAAAATTTTTTTTTATATTTTTTAATAAAACTATAATATATTTTTATTTAAATTATCATTTTTATTAATTATTTTTAGTTTGTAATTTGTGTGTGTTAGTTATTTACGTTCGTATACAATTAATATCTAATGTAACTTTTAACATTCTACACTTATAAAAATAATGTTTTTCAAAAAGTATAATTTATTATGAAAATCATTAATTATGTTTTTATATATAATATAATCTGGTTTATAAGTAATTTGTTATAATTCCGATTCTTGTTTACGTTATTCAAGTCTATAGCTAACAAATGATCTGTATGCAAATAAATTATATATATACGTGATTCATGCTTTGGTTTTGCTATATGTTTCATAACATTATTTTCAAGTCAATAGCTAACAAATACACTATATGCAAATAAATTATATCTATGTAGTACAATAAATATAATAAGATAGCATCACTTCTGTGCATAAAGAATATAAACATCACTTGTATGCATAAAGAATATAAGCATCACTTGTGTGCATAAAGAATATAAACATCACTTGTGTGCATAAAGAATATAAACATCACTGGTGTCCATAAAGAATATAAACATCACTGGTGTACACAAAAAATATAAAATGAAGAGATGAAACTCATTTTATCATAGTGATATAGACAGTAGCCTATAATTTCTAGTTTTAGACAGACAAGAAGCCAATTGCTATGATGATTTCTTTTGTATCTTTTATTAGGATGAATCTTTTTCTTTATAAATGCCTTTGACATTTAGAACATTTTGGGGTGCAAGATAAAAATGAAGAAGTCATATCCAACTTCTTTTGGAGATTGTGAAGCTGTGGTTTATCTCAAGTAAGACATGTTATACATGTTTAGAAAGATAATTTTGTGAGGAATGCAAAGAAATTATCACTGAAGATATATTTTCAATTTTAGTTAATGTTACTTACCAAATTATGAACAAACAATAAAATAATTAGTATTTTGGATGTGAAAATTTCTTTTTTTCCTTATTTTTATATAGTTATCACTATTTATTTTATGTTTCTTGTTTTCCTTAATGTTTCTAGTTTCTAGCAATGTAATTGTTTTTGCTCTAACATAATTTAAACTGAAGTTATTGTGAAAATTGTGTCTCAGGCCAGTATTTAAAAAAATTCAATATGGCACTTGAAGCTGAAGTAGTTAATACTTTGTTTTATTATTATTACACTAATTTATCTATATAGTTATTTTATTGTATTATAATATATATAATGGCATGAAAATAATTTCAATGAATGGATGGATAGTTACAAAATAAAATATATTCAACTTGAATCTTTAAAAGCCTAGTTTTTTTTAGGTGATATAATGTATAGTTTTTTTATCTTGAATCGCTAAATTACTTTTATTTCACTTTTTTCAGTTTAATTTTTAAATTAGGAAGTTTTTTCTTATAACAAGTTGTCTTACCACTGAGCTATCTGTTCAACGCCTATTTATGCTAATGTACATTAAGAATTTCAAACTTTTAATATTTAAAGCATATTTATATCACAAGATTTTTTTTTAAAAGTGATTGATATCATTATTGAAAATAATTCTAACTTGACAGTTAATAAAACTATTTCTGCTTAACTGCTTGCTTGTTCACACTGTATTTAAAAAATTTTCTAAGTGCTTAAAAAAATTTTCTTCTATCTTTTTTGATGTGTATGATACTTTAAAATTTATTAACTTCTTCTAACAACATGAAAGATCATAGCTAATGATTCATTATTAAAAAAAGTAGGGGAAAAAGTGAAACTTTGTGTTTAACAACTTGTCAGATGCATCTGGTTCAAATCATAAATTCTCTCTCACATTAGCATTTTAACAGGATTTTTAATCTTTTTTTAAACTTTTTTTTTAATTTGAAAGTTAGTTTTAAAAAAGAAAAAAGAGTAGAAGTACTAAAATTACCAATTTTGAATTTTAAGTATAATAAGTCTTTCTAGACATTTGATGAACGGAGCAAACAGATGTACACTTATGAGCGTTAAATGTGACTACTAGAGAAAATGAAAAAAATAGATACACAATTTTAAAATAGATATTATTTCAAGCAAATAAAAATGATAATGAAATTGGAAAAAGTATATTGGCTATAAAAATAAAATAATGGTAAAAGTAGTCCCTGATATCGGTACCTCTGGTAATATGACCCCCCTCCCTTTTTCCAATAATTATGAAGGCCTCAGTGTTAATAATTATATTATTTTTTACACATAGCAGATCAATGTTCATCTAGACAATCCATATTACCTACAAACTTTACCATGCAAATAATAATAGGTAGGTTTCTATTTGTTGGCCAATACTATCAGGGTTCATTATATTCTGATACTTGAAAAATGATACTAAAACATTTTTGTTTCCTGAAAAATTTTTTAAAGTTCACTCAATTTTGTATTGAAGTCCAGGCCATAGTAGTGTGAAAAAAGTGTGATAATTTTTTGTTATTTAAGAATTTCTCAAGAGTGAGTAATCTCTCATACATAATGATTGGACATTTGTTGTCATATCTGGAATTCTAATTCAACTAAAGTGACTTGAAAAATATCTTTAATTTAAATATAGATTACATTTTTTATCAGTTTACTCTTGTTTGTTCAGATGAGTGCCACTGTGTTGATTATAAAAATAAAAATTATGACTAATATTTTTCTGTGTTCATCAGTGGTGGAAAAAATATAATCCTGTGTTTATTGAGCCAATGGTAACTTTTTTACATCTGGCATAGGGAATTGAGAAAAATTTTGCATTTATGAGGATATAAAAAAAACTTTAAATAGTAATAGTAGTTAAAAAGAAGTATTTAGAGATAAAAATAGAAAAGAACATCAAAAAACATAGAAACCAGCTGGACCTATATGACTATACAAATGTAAAAGTTTGTTTGTTTGTGACTTTATAACTTAAAAAATATTCCACCAATTCTTAAGAATTTTGCATGATTTTCTTTATTTTTTGAATAGAATTTTTCTAGCATATAAATTTTTGTTTCAATTGTTTTAAAAAAATTGCAATTTGCAATTTAAAAATTCATGGAAAATCTACATTGTATTTGTTTTCAGATGATATCATAAAAGAATAAAAAGATGGCATATTGATTAAAAAATAAACTTTTATCATTTCCCCTTAAGTTTATGCTCACATGATGAAATAAGATATTATAGTCTATATATTGAAATATATTCTAGAGAAATGAAGTGATATTAATTTTGATAATTCAGATAAAATATTATTAAATATATTTTAAATTATTTAAATTTTATTTGGACATATATTTAATTTTTCATTGCATAGTATGACAACATTAAAATTTTATCGCCATTTTAAAAATTATTATATAAGAAATATAAAATAATTTATTTAAAAAATATTGTTTATTATATTTAATAAAAGTTATATTTTTGTGATGCTGCTATTGATAATTATTTTATATAAATATTATGTAAATATATTTTAATTATCAAACTTTCTACTAACAATAGTATACAGCTAGATTTTAAAAGTGGGATATGTAGTATATTTTAATTATCAAACTTTCTAATAATGGTAATGGAATAGTTAGAGAAATGGAGAGAATAGTGAAGGAAATTTTTATTTGATATTCAATACATCAAAAATGAAAAATTTACATAATAAAACATTAAAAAAAAATGTTATTGTTTAGAGTATATCCTCCTTATATAAATAAATTAGAAATATATTTTAATAACCAACTGCATTATATTTTTTTATACTTTTATTTTTATTATTCTACCAACAACATTCAAAGTCACAGGTCAATTTTCCTCACATTGGTAAAATAAAACAATGTAATGTAGTTGAAAATTAAAATATATTTGAGGAATATTTACATGAAATAATAATACATGAGTTTTCAACAGTAGTTTAAAATGACCTACAACATTGTTTGTAAAATTGTGTTACAATAGTTAGTTTTAACTGCTGTTGATAACGTATATATTATTATTTTATGTAAATATTATTTAAATATATTTTAATTATCAATTACAAACATTCTTTTTATCTACTAATGTGAGCAGAGTCACGGGTAGCATTTATGTGCTGCCTTAAGATATAATAGTTAAGTGTCATCAATAGTATTATGCTCTTGCTCTGAAGTTTGAATGTAGTTGGAAATTGTATTTTTTTTTTTTTTTTTGGTAGATAAGAATTTTCATGCAAGATACCCAACTATTGGTCACTAAGTATATTCTATATATTTTTATTTATGAAGTAAAATCCAAAAAGAATACTATGAAAACTTTTAAGACTTAAGAGTTAAATAATTCTTTTTTTTTCCTTTTTTTTTTTTTTTTTAGAGGGATGTAAAATTAAATCAGTTTTTGGAGCATCCGGGTTGTTGGCCCATTATTTTGTAATCTATAACAAAATCAAAATAAATAAATATTACATTTAAAAGTAAAAAAAAAAAAAGTAATAAATATTAGATTTATCTTTTCAGTGTTTTTTTTTTTTTTAATGTGGTATTAAAATACATTAGATATGACATATAAGAGTATAATAGTTAAAAAAAAAACACTAAAGAAATAAATGTGATATTTATTTATTTTGATTTTGTTGATGATTACAATGTCAATAATTTAAATGTTCCAATAGCTGACAGATCGTATCTCACATATTTCTAATCGCACATTTCTTCTTACAGCAAAAAAAATTTTTTTTAATCAGTGCAAATTTTCTGTAGTCTCTCTCTGACATCGAATTATGAACATTTTTTTTTAAACAAATGTATTTTTCACTACATAAAATTTCTTAAAATTTATTCTAGAAATTAAGACTTTAAATTTTAAATAATATGAAATTGAGTGAATTTAAATGATCGTAAGCGTATTATATAAATGGAGATAGATTTATTTAAATGTAGTGTGTAACACACACTCAAATTAACTAGTTTTAAACAAGTTTTAATTATTTAAATAAAAGTCTCTATAACATACAACAATCACTGTTGCTTTGAATTTCCATTATTATTTTACTTTGCCCAATGCCAAACACATTATAAAGAAATAATCAAGAAGGCAGTACTCGTTAGACTAGACAACCCTCTACCTGCGAATAGTTATATATCTTTTATTGTCCGTCATGGAACGATTATTATATGAATTAAATACGTAAAATAAAAAATTAAGCCTATTGAAAACAGTTTTCAAATTATTCAGACCAAATTTGAACCCATATTGCAGAACATAGCCGAAAGTGCATTATTGATGTAGTAAAGATAGGTAAAATAGCCCTTTAATATCCCATAGTTGGGCACAAACCTCTCCAGAAGATTTTACAGAAGCAATAAAGGAAATGACAATATATACCAGACTCTTGAAAGTTTAGTTTTATTTACTTGTCTACTTTATCTAAAAATAGCTATGGTTGCGTGGATAATATACCGCCGGCAAGCTGACTATTTGAAGAAAAAATATTGAGCTTGTTTGAAGCCTAGAAGACGTATATTAACTATTATTTTCATTTGAGATCTGTTTTTAATTAATTACTATAATTTACATAATCATTTTATTCATAATTTGTAATTTCTAAATTAAATTCACTGCAGATTTTATTTGTTTTCACTTTCTGTTTCTACGCTGAAAGAAATGACATTTACTGAATACTGTTAAATACGTTGTCAATAAACGTCTGAAAAATTAGAGATAAATAAGATATTTAAATATTATTAAATTTGAAAGATAGTAACCAAATTTAAAAAAAAATCAAATTAATCTATGAAATAAATAAATTTAGTTTTTAAGTTTCGCAAATACATATTATATTTAACACTAACTTGTCTTAAACAAGGCAAAACTCTTCATACAGTAGTGCCACCCTGTGCCAACCAGAGTAATCAATGGATGAGTAGGCACTAGATAGAGATTTTATGCATGAGCCTTCTGGCATCCATTGATTACTCTGTTAGAACAGGGTGGCACTACTGTATGGAGAGTTTCGTCTTGTTTAATAACAATTATGTTCTAATATAAGAGATGGTGATCATGTGGTGTTTAGTGGACTAAATTGTCTTCTTAAAGAAGTGTGAGACGTAAATAGGATACCACATTATTTTTTGAAATTGCACATAATAAAAAAAGAATGTATGTTTATTAAGTTTTTTACCGGAAGGAAGTCAAAATAACTACTGCTAAGTGACTATCAGTAGTAGTTTGTCATTCCCCTAATGCAACTTGTATTAGTATCTCAATTTCCCCAGGTTTAGATTGGACCATCAATTACTGGATATTTCCCAATGGGTTATTATTATCAGAAGGCTCGCAAGCTATTGTTACAAAAAAAAAATATACAGGGAAATACTATGAGAATAAAACACAGCACTAATTTTTTTAAGAATTCTATATCAGTTTTATAGCAAAAGCTCTCTTTTTTATTACATTGTTGCAAAATCACAGTCAGGCAGGACATCTATTTAAAAGAATTTAAAGTAAATACATTTACAGTGCAATACCCTTATTATTGGTGGGTGAAGAATACTCAGTATATGGTGTTGCAGAGAAATTATTTTTCATTGATACTATCTAATAAAAATCTATAATTCCCTCAGATCAATCAGTCTTCTTTTTTTTAAAGATGTATATTATTATACTCTATATTTAATTAATGTATTAAATTTATACTTATGTCTTGCATGTCAATCAATCAATAGTATTCTGTCCCATGGACAGGTTCATTGAGCAGTCACATCACCAATTCATCTATTTCTCCATTCTGTTCTTTTCATTTCCCAGCTCTTTATTTCTGCAATGTTAATCTTTTTTATCATTTCTTTTTATCTCGATTCCCCCAAAAGATCTTTTATTAAACTATAGTTTCTCCTTAATATATGTTAATGCAATTTCTCTTTCTATCTCTAATTTCTTTAATCAATCTTCTTTTTTTATTTACTTTCTTCAAAATACTAAAATTGTAAAGTTTTTTTAATGGCTGTGAGCCTATATTTTAGCATTTCCATGTCTGATTTTTTGTTCAGTCTGACTAAAAAGAAATTGAAAGCATTAATCATGTGGCTTTAATGTTTATAAAAATGACTTAAGAAACAACTTATTATTTTTCATTTTTTTAAACTAATTCAAAAATAGTTTAGTCTCTATAATTGTTTGGTACTCTTCTGATATCTGGACATGGCTGCTTGATGGCATTGTTTTTATGCAAAAACAATAAAATATAATGTTCCTGGGCTGCGAGTGATTTTTTCTGCTATGTCTTTAAATACACCCCGCTACTGTTGTTGGAAACTGACACAATTTGAAAATCTGCTTGCCACAGAGCATCATTTTATTTGTCTTGTATATTTTCTCATGAAAATGTGAGGTTCTGCTTGACCTCAGCTGAATCATGTTCATCCCTACTCTTTGCCAATGTTTTTCACATTCCAAGTTGTATAGGAAAGAGTGGGGATAGTGTGACAATTCTTAGTAAGTCAAACTGTGTGATTTAAATAGAAATAAAATTAGTCTGTTATGGAGATTTCAAAAGTTATGGCCACTTAAAATCCAACCACCCTCAGATGATATGGTAACCAATCGTGAATTATGCAAATTTGCATAAAGTGTCATGAAGCACAAAACAGGCCATAATATTTTTTGTGCAATGCCATCAAGTGGCAAGCAAAGGCTAATATAACAGAACTATTATATTAGCCATAAGTCTGGCCACATAAATAGCATTTTTATGTGTTTTTGCACATAAACAATGCCATCAAGCTGTCATGCCTGACTATCATAAGAGTACCAATTGTTTTACAGAGAATTAAACTTTTAACTTTTTTTCAGTCATTGTATCTCTTTATTCAGAATGAATATTATGCATTATAGAAAACATTAATGTAATAGAGTTGATAATATTTTTTTTCCATATGTCAAAGCATTGGTCAGGAAATGAACCCACAACAACTGTCTGCAAGACACTGCTTGCAAGGCAGATGCACTGACCTCTCGGCTACCAATACTTGACAGAGTTGATAACATTTGGTAGGTGAATATGTAGTATTTATTAATTTTCTACTTAGTGAATTAACAAACTGAAACAAAATAGCAAAACAATTGAAACTTCAGAACATATCTTAAATGGTAACAATCTGATTAATGATAAACCTAGATATAGGCAAAAATATAAAACAAGAATTTTTTTTTTTTTTTGTATTCAGTTGAATTTTAAACAAATATTTTAGGTCAGATAAAAATATTTAATGTTTGACTTTAATAGGAGATATGACTAGGCTGAACCTTTTTTCAGGTTTTCTTACTTCATCTTCAAGTTATGGTTGTATAATAATTGTTTTAGACTAATTTTTAATAAATAAAGAAATTAAACAAAGTATCAAATATCTCTCTCTCATCACACCAATGCTTTTGCATTTAATCTTTCCTACCATAGAATACAGTATTCCTATACTTATAAATAGAGAAGATGAAAACTCGATTCTAACTAAACTCTGGATGTGAAAACTCTGGATAGTATAAAAAAATAAAACAGTCATGTTTTACTTATTTATATATATATAATAGGCTTATTAGGCTAAATTTTGGTTGTTATTAACATAACACATATTTTACTTAATTACAAAAATCTTTCAATTAATATGTAAAAGATTATAATTTGTGTATTATATTTATTTTTATAGACTTTACATTTAATGAAATATAAATATATCTAATTTTCCGTATATAGATGCGCAATGATCCTTTTTTAAATTAGGTTTTTACCTTTTTTTAAACTCATGAACTATATAATATTATTTACAATTAGTGACTCACTTGTAAATTTTTATTATTCAGTTGTTATAAATAAGTGTTTGTTAAAGAAAAATGCACAGTTATAAAATAAATTTTGTATAATGTACATCAATAAACAATAGTGGGTAAATGCAAGTTGTATGAAGAACTACATACAAATTGATGTAACTGAAGAGATCTAAATGTTTAAAATGTGTCTTAGAAGCCATTAACATATTTTCTGTCAATGTTTGCAATTCTGTTTGAAATGAAAACATAGTCTATTTATTACACACACACACACACACACACACACATATATATATATCATTAAAAGCTGCAAATACTTAGACAATCCCAATATCAATAACAATCAACATGCTAAAATGGTTGCCAAGCAACCTCCTTTTAATAATAAAGATGGAATATATATATATATATTACTGTGCATTTTATTAATTGTAATATAAATAGAATATAAAAATAATTATCAAATTATAGCAAAATTGCTTTTTAAAAACAATAAAATTAATATATATTAATTGAAGCTTAACATTTATTTCTTTTAAATATAATCATTGTTATTGGCAATGATCTTTATATTAATCCCTATTAAAGCCAGTTTAACTTGAGTGATGAGAAGCCTTTTGATTTTTCAAATGAAAAACGTAAAGCTGTGTTCATATAGTTAATCTTCTGTTATCTCTTTAAGTTTATCTAACTTTCCAAGTTTCTAGAATTCTTCATTCATAATTATCCTAGTTCTGTCTTTTTGTTCTTGGTAATGTAAGATTCTTCCATTGCCTTTAGTGTTCTAATTTATAATTAGATAGATTTTTGCATGTTTTTCTTTCATATGTTTTGTCTTCACATTCATTATCAAATATCAGTAATTTTGTTTTAATTTTCAGTTCTTTATAGTTTTTTATCTGCATCTAATTATTAAAAGTCCCTTTCAATTTTACTTATTCTGTTTGCAATGTCTTTATCTATTTATTTATTTTAACAAAGCTTCCTAAAAAATAGAGTCTGCCAATTAAAAATGATGTGGCAGATTTATCAGTTTGACTTTTTAGTGCATATTTTAATGCAAGTTCACCATTCATAATTAACTAAATGGCTAATTTGCATTACTGTGCTTTTAAAACTGTTAGTGAACAAACATGGTTAATACATACATAGTTATTTTATTTTTAGACAGCAAATAGCAGAATCCTTAAGTACTTCAGTAACTCTTTACAACCTCAAATCCATTAGAAATAGTTTCGAAGAAAAATATTTTTTGTATTTCTGTATAATGAAAGTTTTATATTTTTAGATATTTATTTTTGATAATTATTTTAAAATATATCTATTTTCACTTTGTTATATATTTTTTTCAGTTAGTAAATATAGGGGATTTGAACTCAGACTTTTAAGCATCCTTCAACTATCAACACTATCTCATACAACTGATACACATGACCACCCACATGTAGAAAAGATAAATAATCACCAATTATACATATTTCATGCTGAACCAGCACTCATCAGTTGGTCCAGATTATCATCTCCCACACACATATATATATAATCAGTGCTCAGTTTATATTAAGATAGCAAATCTTCACACTTTAATGGACAGGCTTCAATCTACTCCAACCTCCAACTTTTCAGCCATCCATATCATTGAAAATCTGAGATGGAAAGCCCAAATTACAACATATCAGCAGGTCATATAAAAATTGAGAGGAAATATGATGCACACCATTATTATAAAGGTGGCAGTAATATGCAGATACTAACCTCTAAAAGAAAGTATTCTACATAATTAATGAAATTTGCAATAAAAAGTTTGATATAAAAGTCACATGACTACAAACCAAAAATGGTAGGAAATAAGTTATATTAGACTGCAGATTATTAATATTTAGGTATCTAAAAATAAAATTAGTATCGAAATATTAAAATAAGAGTTGAAATAGATTAACAGGCTTATAAAGCCAGGAGACTGTTTTGTGGTTCACTAAAGTTATATGTAAATAAAATACTTGTTAAATATTTTGTCATATTGAGACTTTTCATGTGTGAATTGGCAATGAAAATTATTAAAATTAAATTACAATGCTGGATAGGCAGTGCCATATATAATATTTGAAGCAAAAAAAATTGAGATTAAACAATATATTTAAGTTTAAATCATTAATTATTATTGAAACTATTAAAAGTTGCAGGATATGTAAAATTTTATGCAAAGGAAGAATAGTAAAAAAAATAAATTGTTTTGTGATATAGTGTCTTAATATGCTTTTCTAATATCATAAACATGGCAAACATTTGATATCCTCTTCAAATAAGCAATAATTAATTAATTACCAAACCAAACCAAACAAATTGCATGTCCACTTATGAAATGAATTTTAATTAAACTCAATGTTGTGGCACTGAAATCTCACCCTACTCCTAATCTTTTAGCTTCCTAAGCATTTGCTTATTTTGTTACTAAAGCTTTAAGTGTAAAAGATTAGGTATGAAAGGTTAGAAATAAAAAGTGTTTGCTTAATATGTATGACCTGAACTAATTACTATTACTTATATAAATAAAAAAATAATGATATGGTTTTATATTAAAATGTTTAAAAATGTACAGCACATCCTATAATTTAGTAAATTATAAAGTTTAACTTCTTATTAATTAATGTAAATTTTTAAACTGCCTAAAATAAAATTATTTCATTGTAAGAAACATATTGTAGAAAAAAAAATAGGATTAATTGTTTAATACAAATTGTTTTTATTTCAATTGCATATGTAATAAACAAAATAAAAATTGAGAATAAAATTTATTTAGCTCCTTATAAGTAAAATCACGATTACAAGTCATTCGTATAAGAATAAAACGTCTTAGATAAACAGAAGGTTTGTATGTTTCGTATTTCAGATGATTTGTTTTCTAGCTAATGTGTGCATTCTTTCATTTTTGTTCAATTCATGTATTCCAACAAGTTCTTGATAAACAACAACTTAAAATTCATTTCCCATTCAATTTAAACTAAAACACAAACTAAGAGATTTTTTTTCATGTGTCAAAGCATCGGCCAGGAAGCGAACCTGGAAACCCGAGACAACTGCTTGACCATTCGACCACCAACGCTTGACAACTAAGAAATTATTGTTCGTTTTTTCAACCTTTTTTGTTAGTTTTATTTAAATCGCCCATTTTCTCTCTAATGCTTCTAAGTAAATAATAACTACTATTGACTTTATAAAAATTTGAAGCTTCTTACAAATTAATATATTAGATATATTTAAATATAATTTTAAATATATGAGTTTTAGATGTTTTTCATACTTCTACTCCATCACACATTCCGGAAACATATGAATAAAGATGTGAAAAAGATCTCTATAATGCTCATTTCATGCAGAACCATCATATATCACTTGATATAGATCACAGTCTTTTACACATGCCTTTGTCATTTGTCTGTTATTTATTGTAAGGGTAAGGATGAGCCGACAACTGCACAAATCACCACCAGGGTGATTTTAACCACCACAATTCATTCCAACCTACATATTACTTTATTTTAATTAGGTTTGGTGATCAGGGAGAGGTAGAGACTTAAAATTAAATTACAAATATATGGCTTCACTGTGGCAAACAAGACACCCATTGCAATGTATATATGAAGTACGAACACTTTATTAGTATTAAAATTACAAAAAATAAACAAAAGAAATGACTACTGCTTAATTTGGTTGCTAGACTTATAAGAGTGAAAATTACATTAATTGTATAAAATTTCAAGGTATAACAGATATATAAATAAGGGATCTCAGATGATGAACACATTTGATCTTTTGGGGCAAATGTCCCTCAAGCAGGTCATAATAATAAGTTACAATAAGTTTAATTAACTCTAGAAAAATATGGTTAAATAGATAAATGCATAACACTTCTGATCATGACCAATAAATGCTGACATATCAAGCTTTAACATACACAAGGAAGGTGGTACTGAGTTTTTAAAGTAATAAACAAATAATGAAGTAGACTGGAATATGATCATCTCTGCGATGTCATATCCAAGTCTTATAATAAGCAATGATGAGAATATATTTGCTTTTGCAAAGTTAAATCCAATATGGGTCATAGAATGAAGGAATGAGCATTTTTATATAACCCTGGATAACTCTCATTAACAGGCAGGAATGATCCATTGCACTCATAACAAGAAATGATAAGACTCTCTGGGTCTGAAAATAAAAGGAATGTTCCACATTTTCATGGAACTTAGACAAATGGAACCCATCAAATTAAATCTTTCAAATAGGGATATACACCTTCTGAAGAAATGCAATAAAATAATCATGAAATTAAACAACTCAGTAATTGCCAAATTTATAAAATAATAACGACTTAAATTTAAATAAAATAAAAATGTAAATAGTCATGGCATAACTTTATAATATGCGAATATCTATTATATAAGGCTAAATCAGGGCCTACACATTTATCATATATTTAAAAAAAATTATAAGAGATTACTCCCTGCTTAATTAAAGATCCACCACATGGATCTTACATATATATGGAATTGTTGATACAATAGCCTATAATGATCATATATTAAATTGTGTTAAAAGTTTTAATGTATTAAACTATCATATTATATATACTATACATATATATTTGTTAAAAATAGAAATGAAGTTTTAACTTCAAACATTAAATTTTATTTTAAAACTGAAAGCTTGATTATAAATCACCTATACATAGTATACATATATTTTAACATGATCTTAATTTTTAAATTAGAAAGTTTTATATAAACCATTGTAATTGCCTTAATGGTTAACTCATTAATGGCTGATTTGTTTATTGGCCAAGTGAGAAAAAAGTATAAACTTTTAATTGGTCAATTCACAAACTCAATTGTCAAAATATATTCATATTTTAAGATTATATTCACTTTAGTTTCATTTGTAAAAAGTATATTAATAATTTGTCATGTTATGAAAGTTAATGAAAGTTTTTTCAAAAATAAATAGTTATTTATAATTTAAAAAAAATTCAATAATGCAAATCTTTAATTGAACGTTATTCACCAATTAAAAAATGTTGCTGACATTTTGTGACGTCAGTTATTTTTTTACAGTTCTTAAAAATAAATAATTTTTGCTAAACTCATCTATTTTTCTAAAATAATTTTATTTTTAGCATATTTTATCAAAATAATTTATAATATGTCAAAAAAATCTTTTAGAATGGTCTAAAACATTCGTTTATCACTTTCAAAATGAAACAAAAGAATTTGGAGCAATTTCATTATTGACAAAAGATTTTCTTTGTTGTTAAAATTTAACAGCCAATCAGATCTAAGATAAGTCCGCCTTCCATCTTTGTTTCATGTTAACTGACAGGTTTATTGATTTTTTACTTGTAAAATAATTCACGAGAGGGCAGCATCTTACAGAACTTTTTATAACCTTTCCAACGATGGTAAAATCTTTATCGTAGCTCTAAAATTTCTGGGATTTCACCGATGGAAAATCCGTCAAAGCCCATCACATTCTTAGCCATGGCTGTCGAAAAATAGGTTAAATGTCATTTTTTGAATAAACCAATTTTAAATAGGCAAATTTAAAATCACAAATAAAATTAACACACAAATTAGAATCAGTGAGGAGGGATTTAAATATCTTGCTTTTATTTGATTACTGCACTTTCCTTGAGATAATGTCAACTATTTTAATGATTGAAATATTTTACTAAATTTTCCTGTCTGATTCTTAAACAGTAAGTCTAGCAAAATTTAAGAAAGATCGAGTATATATTACAATAGTCGATATTCCTTGTTATGTACAATTAATTAAGCATGCGTTAAGAAAATATTTGAATAATGCAATAAAATATCTAAATAATAGGATAGGACACATATTTTACAGAATGATTAATATATAATTATTTAAAGCAAAGAAAGCAGAATATTAGAGAGGCTTTTATCATTTACCAAATACTTTCAATCATCTGTGGGCATTATATACTGGTGGTAAGGCAGAGTCTATGTCAACAATTTGGATCCTCAATTGTAGGCAAGAACTTCATCAGCCTAGCATTCTGTAAGACCAGGGAACTCCATACTAAGCTTCTTGATGATGACCAGAGAAATTGTGGTGATCTACTCATTCATAGAGTGATGTAATTTAACAGCTTAAAACTTTACAATAACTCTTCCAAAAGTTTATAATAATTCTACCAAAAATTTACAATAATTAATCCCCTTTCTTCTTTTGCTCCATATATACATCTCAAAACAAAGCCATCTGGATCTTTTCCAAATTAATTAATTAATTTAAACTTAAAGAAAATTCTTTTTTTTATTATCTGAAAAGAATCTTACTGATTATAATCTTAATGCAATTTAATTCTGAAATTTTGCTAATTACATTTCTTAATTAAATTCCGAATGTCTTTGATTTTTATCAAATTCTACAATAATTATATGTTTTGTCATACTTTACTGTAATGGCAATGCTACATTAAAATATCAATTCTAAAATTAGAATTTAATACCTACATTCTTTTAATATCAATTGGTTTTTTAATTAATTAGAAAGTTAACTTTCTTTGCTGATTTGAACCCCCATCTTTTTTCACACATACTAATTCATAATTATATTTCATAATAAAGTTTACATTTCAATAATAAAATTACATTATTTTTTATACATTATATTTTTTTAAATGCTTTAATATTTTTAACTTTATAGCAATATATATATATTGTAACATTACATATATGCAATATATAAAGAAATGACAGCCCCAATCATTAGGAGGCAAATGTAATACTATGTATGATGCTACATATGAAAGGATGAAATTAATATAATACAATAGTATGTCTTAACTACATATGAAAAGATACACGTGCCTTAAACATAATAAAAATGTAATAGAAAATACAATTGCCCCAATTAGTAGTGCCAAATGTAATAGTAATTAAAATATACATATAAAGAAAGGTCCTAATAATTGAAATGGCCTCAATCGATAGTGACAAAGGTAATAGTACTTATTATGACATGCCATATATGTATAAAGAGAAAAGAAATTGCCTCAAAAAATGAATATAATAAAATATACTAATTCCAGCCATTGAATATGACTTACAATAAATCAGGTTATGATGTTTGACTTTATTTGAACAAATTACTAATTTATAAAGTTACGGATAATAAATGATCTACACTATAGAAAATATATTACTCATGGGTGAATGTATTCTAATCACTACTTATATTGTTACTTCCACTAGCTATACAAAATAAACCTGAATACTGCAGAGCATTAACTAAGGCATGTTAACTGGTTAATTCTCAGGATTAACTTAATTAATAATTTGATTAGTTACTAAATGTAAATTGGAACAAAAGGAATTTTATTGAATCCAATATATTCACAAATAAGATTACATGTAATTTAATGTTTCCATTACTGATGGCTTATAAAAATAATCCACTAATATACAAGATTATCATTTAGTTGAATGGATGAATTTATCAACCAATTAATAACTGATGTACTCAAAAGAGAAAAGACATATTAATAAATTTCAAATAAAATTCAAAGTCTTTCTTTTATATAAAACAAATGATATAAGCTTTATTCCAAGATTGTGATATTATATTTTTATAATAGCACAAATATATATATGTGAAAAACATAAAAACTGTTTTCTTTTTCAAATGCTCACTTTTCTTAAAATATAAATCAAATAAAAGTTTTACTAATAATAAACATAACTTGCAGTTTATATTTTACATAGGAATTGTATAAAACTATTGTGAAATTAAATCAATGAACAAATAAATAAATTGGTGATATCTTGTTAAATTAATAATTTAGGTTATAGATGTATTTCTTTAAAGTTAGATCAACAAACAGGATGATATAGAAGACAATATCAAGAGTTCCTTCCCACTATGCTATAAGGATTTATTCACTTTATTTTAAACCACATCTTTTATTAGGAACATCAACTACTTGGGCTTTTTCATTAATATAAGGCTTATATCCTAGCCTGAAAATTTCAACATTTATGCCATAACTTTATTAACTTGGGGTTTATTAAACCTAACACAATATATATATATTGAAACGGAAACCTCCCAATCTCTTTCCATTTCACCATCAACCTAATGACCTACTCATCTGAACTAGTTTCAAACCTATCTTAAATGTAAAAATGTTATATATAAGTCAAGCGGGAAAACTGTTCTAATGGCCACTTGAATGGCATCATCCATTTACATATGAAAATACGCTATAATTAGACAGGTTTGATAAAATTATAGCATAGAAATGCTCATAATTTATTATAAAATGTTTTATAAATTTTCAGTCAATTCTTAATTATATTCGCTATTATATTCGTATGTGGATGGATAATTTAAACCTTGGAATAATGGCAAAATGATTCGTATATATATTTAAGTTTAAATAAAAAGATATAATGTAAAACATTTTCTTTAAAATATATTTAATGGTTTTCTGATTTAATGTTTTACATATATAATTGAAACTAAAGTATTTTTTTTTAAATCTGTCCAATTTGTTATTTTGTAAAGACAAATATGTTAAAGTTATTTATTTCAGTAAAATAAAAATGCATTTATAATTAAAAATGAGAATTTTGTGTAAACAAGAAATCAATTAGTGACCGCACCCGTGTAAATGTAAAATCTGTTTACTGATTGATTTTGGTTTCAACAAAAGACTTTATCATTAAATCAGAATACTGTTCCTTCTGCTAAGCTTTAACATTTTATAACACCTAAAAAGGAATTTAATTAATGAAACTGAATCAAATTATATAAGTTATATATATTAATAATTTTTTAAGTAAATTAAATATAACACCTCGGAGATGTTATCTGTAGTAAAAATTAGATTATATTATTTTGTTTAATTAAAAGTCAATTGGTCCCCGAGGCAAATGAAATTCCAAAAAAGTGTTACGGTTTAGTGAAAATGTATAAATAGGCCTTATTTTAAGCAGGAATATACTCCATCTTGCTGTTGAAGAGCTGTTAATATCAGAAGTTATAAATCGTTTAATTTTACCATGTCTGGCTAAAGTCAGGCAAAATTTTGCTGCCGTTCCTATGATGGAACCCTGAAGTTCAATCCATCCAATGCTGAAGCAACAACCAACAAGCTTATACCAAATAAAAGATGCCATAAGCCACTAAAAGGGACTTGCTTTCGTTCCAACACCATTTTAAAATAATCTCCCAACTAAATAGAACATGACATAAGCCGCCAAAGCGTCACCTTCATTCCAGCTCGAATATCTCCAGTTAACCTATAGGAGAACTGTCTTAATATTACTAAAATAGCAGAGCTCTGTGTAAATTTCAAAACAATCATTATTTCTTCAAAAACATATTATTGTAACTTCTTTCTAAAGGTTTTCTAAATAATAGTTAAATTCTATAAAATGTAATACTTTTGCAAATTTTTCTTTATTAATTCAATATTTTTGCTATATAACTTAATCACTGCAGTATACTTGCTATCCTTTTGATTATTTTAATAATTATTAGTTATACCTATGTTTCGAAATGGCATGCATTTAATTACCAAATATGTTTTTTTAAAAGATATAATTTAAAATCTTCGAATTATTAGTTATTATAGTGTCATTTCGTGTGCTGTTTCGAAAACCTAATTTCTAAATAGCGGTGACCCATTTGCGCTCGTTGTTATTTAGTTATTTATTAATTAATTAATATAAATATAAAATGTGGCTTTTCAACCTTTAATTATTATGTTACTAAAGATTAAACTAGTCTGGAGTGTAATCATAAGTATATTTTTTAGTAAAGAATTCGTAAATATACTTTTCCCCCTTTTAAAAGTTTAGGAGTTATAGATAACTAAAGAGATTGAACGGGATAAAGTAAAGTTTGTATATATATATTCCCATCAGTAGCATATCGTATTTCCTTGCTACAGAAGAGTTGGCTTTTTTGATCTGATAAACTAGTGTTCATTTGATGTATAGTATTAATTTATAATATACCTCAGCTTGGCGGATGTGGAATTTATTAATATTTTCTCATTGTGCTGTTTTATTTATATATATATATAAGGTGGAGCCACGGTAAGTCCAGCCCATCTTCCTCTCTTATGGGTATGCAGTAGCTAAGTCTGAGCTACGGGCCAGATTAGCACGTAAGTCCCCTGCCTCTTATGAATCAAATAAAGGTTCTCTTTTAGCAGCATGATGATCGGTTATTGGGTAAACCGGTGTTTGTCACGAAAACCCTAAAACTATTCTTCCATCCACAGAGCAACTTTATTATTATTATATTTTACTTGTGCCTAGCATATTAGTAAAATCTCTATAGCCAACTCTGCCTCCTTAATATGCAATCTTTGGCATTGAACCGAAGCTTTCTTGAAAACCCGTTCGATCTAAAGCTATCTGGGATGCTTTATAAGCCCATATTTAATATATAAATTTATTATAATTAGACATATTATTAAGCTTCACTCCAGACTTAGTTTGATTTCATGTATAATAGCCACTTAAACTAATTATAAAAGGGCATAACTAATAAATGAACGTAGTGATTAGTTGTATAGCATGATATTTGGCTCCATTAAATAAGAGTGACAAACCTATTTGCCAACATATCAATTATTGTTCAAATGGCCTAGAGAAATGTTACTTTATAAATAAAATGCCTGCGTGCATTTGCCAACAATAATGTTCATTTCAAACAAACTTTATTCATAATTAGTTGTTTACAATGAAAGTTATTTACAATGATTAAAGGTTATCATTTGAGTTCTCATTTGTGGATAACAACAGTTTCAAAGATTTTAATACTTTGTTGGCTTGTGATTGTTCTGGTTTCACATTACAATCATACTTCTAGACAAAGGCTGTAGTTTTTTTTTTTCCCCTGTCTTTGCATTTTGGCCTTTTTTTTTTTGGCATTGGAGTGTCTAGTGGCTATCAGTGATGAACTTGCGATAATTTGTTAGCAATTATTTTTTCCCACTCATGTTAATCAATGTTCTAAATTCACTTGACTCCAGGTTTCGTCAGCCAACCAGGATATACATGATCTATTGTCTTTTTCTTTTGTTTTTTTAAGAAGGTTGAGCAAGACATCTTCTGCTAGTTGGTCCAGTTCTTTTTGAAAAGTTATTTTGCACCTAATGGTCCAGATGGCAAAGTTTATAAAAGTTGCCAGTCTTATTGTACCGAACATGCCCTTTTTCAGGGCCAGCTTTAGTGCTACTTGGGCCTGTTCAGGTTTGACCATTCTTTTTAAAATTATTTTTCGGAAGTTCTTCCATGCTTCACAATGAGTAAGGATGTGATCCATTGTCTCCTCATCTTTATTACATAAGGGGCAGATCGTGTTAATATTGTATCCTCTCTGGTGGCACAGAAAGGCCGCAGTAGGTAGTGCACCCAGGTTTATTTTTATCAAGAAGTCCACATGTTTTGGTTCTAGCTTCCAAAATTTTGTCAGCTTTATAAATCTGGGAATTTGTATGGGGAGTAAGCAGACAGCTTTATTTCTCTCCTGAAAAACTGCTTGGTAGACTTCCCAATATGTGAGTTTAGCATCAAATAGAGTACTTGAGGTTTTAATGCTCTCCACTACTAAGGTAGTTTGTTGTTGAATCCATAGTTTTTTAAGTTTTGGGGGTGGCCTGTCTGTTGGTTCGACCTTTATTAAAGGGATTGGGCATTTCATTTTTGGATTGTCATGGAGTAATTTGGTAATTATGTTGTGTGCTCTTTGTATTAGAAATATCTTAATAGAGTGTAGTGCCAGACCATTCAATGGTTTTGGTTTCTGCAATCGTTTTAGACTAATAATTCATCATATATCAGTTTCTGTCTCATTATTAAATCAATCCAATTCACTAATTGGACATAGCCTTTCATTAGTAAAACCACTATTAAATTAATATATTAGATTTTATCTTTGGAATGTCTCTAGTATTTAAGTTGTTTATATATATGTTTAAGTCCATGAGTCTTATTGTTTTCTTTGATTTGCTAGTGGGCTGGATTAAGAATTAATTCTCATGGGCCATCATTGTTATGTTGTCCATTAGTGTTTGACTTAGGGCTTGGAGAGTGGGTTCGAATCCAGGCTGGTCCCTGACCAAAATCTCAGGCTCAACTGGGTTTGAAGTACATTTTGTGAGTTCCAGCTCGTGTTAGATGGATAAGCATATTTTGACCGGCACAATATATATATATATATATATCATATCATCTCAACCTTAATGTATAAACAAAACATATATATATAACATGTTTTGTTAATATGAAACTTCATATTTGTTAATACAATTTTATATTTACACAATTATATATGATATTGATGAACTGCTGTAGAACTCTGATTTCTTATTATGAAATGGTTTTATATTGCATTTATATTTTATATAACCTATCAGGAAAGGTTAATTTTGGATATTGATGAACACTTTAGCCAAAATATTGTTTAACATCTATCTAATTAAAATTAACATAAGAATAATATTACTTTTAAACCTCTAAACATCACATGATCACCATTTCTTATGCTTACATAAGCTGTTTACACAGAGATTAAACTCTCTATACAGCAGTGACACCAGTGCAATGCATAAACCTTTTTGCATCCATTGATTACTCTGGCTTGCTCTGGTGGTGCTGCTGTATGGAGAGTTTCACCTCTGTGTAATAATATTACTTTTATGCATTAAAGTTTTTATTATTTTATTGAATAAGAGTATATTTTATTTTGAAATTATATGCATAATAAAAAATAATTGAAAGAAAAATATTCCTCTTAATCTGTTGCATTAATAATTTTATCAACATTTATAGCTAAATTAATTATTATTTTTACTTTATTTTCTCTATAATTTCTTTTACTTACTATATAAGTTAGTATAAAGCCTTTTCGAGCATATTTTTATAAAAATGTGACAAGCTGTTTGTGTGTTTGTGCAATCACATATTATTTTTTTAAGTTTGACTTTACTCATTTTTTTATTTGTTTATCTAGAGTTAGAATGGTCAAAATTATTTATAAGCTGCTGCTAATGATGATGATGATGGAATTTTAAAATAAAATTGAATAATAAATTAAATTAGTTGTATTTAATGTGAACTATTGTTGCATCTACTGGACAGTATTAATTGTAATGCCACATCGACTTACCTAGAATCCGTTATTAGGTATTTTTTATTAATACCTGAACTCCTATCAAATTTAGTAATATTGGTAACATGAACAGAATTAGTAATAAAAATGTTAAATATTTTTAAAAATTTATATACTTTTCCAGAAACACTCTTTGTATAGTGTATATAATAACACATTGTCACAACTTTTTGTTATTAATTGTGCTTGGCTTTTATTTAAATGATATAAAGATGTTTATGTTGTTCCTTCTGCCAGTCATTTTCAATTAAAATATTTTTTTTTACATAATAAATAAACTTAAGAGTTATTAAAGTCTATAAGATAAAAATAAAATTAAACTTATAAAAGATTGTTAAAAAATAATATGAAATATTTATTAAAATTGGAAAGGAATAAAAATCCTTATGCTGCTCTTCCACAAAATAATAATCAAAAAATAATAATAATTCTTTACAACAGCTATATAATCAAATAATAATTTTATACATAAAAAGATTTTTTCAGCACCTGATTTGGTGCCCTTTTCAAATGTTACTAATCTATTTAACATTATGTGATGTGATATACTGTAGCTTCTCCTTAAACAGAGTCAATAATCTCTCAATAATTAGGCTCAGAGAAACCTGTTAGCCACTTTATTTTTCATTCCCCAGTCTAAGTTTCCCCATATTCTGCTCCATCCCATTTCCACAACATAATCTTTGTCAACTCTATGGCTTTTATAGCTAAACCCCCCCTTATCTTTTCCCAAACCCAGCATAAAAACCGATAATCCACTTTCTGTATAATCACTTTTTTCATATTTATTCTTCCATAACTTCATTATATGTGCCCTTTCTGTTTTCAAGCATTTACATTTAATTAAAAAATGCCTAATATTTTCTATTCCTTCCTTACATAATTTACAGACTAAATCACCCATATTTTTCCACTTACATGTATATTGCCTGATGTAAAGCCATCCAGTGTTCAATAATGAAATTAAAACAAACAATAATAATATAAATAATTAAAACAAATCAAACCCTCATATATAAACTCAATAATTACAAAACAAATGCATGTAATATTGTTTAACATATTGTTATGATATAATCAATTGTATTGTAATTATTGAGTTTCTATATGAGGGTTTTGATTTGTTTTAATTATTTATATTATTATCGTTTGCTTTAATTCCATTATTGGACACTGGATGACTTTATGTCTGGTGATCCGTTAATGTTAAATAGATTAGTAACATTTGAAAAGGGCACCAAAGCTGTGCTGAAAAAAGCTTTTTATGTATAAAATTATTATTTGATTATATCGCTGTTGAAAAGAATTAATATTTTTTGAAATATTTATTATATCATGAATAAAAATTAGAAGTAAGTAGTAAAAAATTATAACGATTATTATATAACTAAGGCCATAAGTATATTAGAAAGGTAATAGTAAATATTGGACTAATCAATCATAGAAGCATGATACCTATCCAACCAGTGTTAAATGCTAAGTCATATTATAGCTTTTGTATTTGATTTACCTTGGATTCTTAATCTTTTATTTAATGATGGTTAGATACCTATGATAGAACAATATTGGTTAAATAATTGCTTTGACTATACTTTCAGATGTATTATTAGCATTTATATTTAGATTCTGTATTGTTAGTTTTATATGAATTGCTGCAATTGTATATTTTAATGCAAAAAATAATTTTAAAAAGCTCTGTCAATTACCAACTATATGCAAACTAATTATGTTTAAATACAAATCTAAAGGAATTAAACGGTTTTTGTAATTAGTTTATAATTGAAGCCACTAAAATAAAATGTCAATTTTATATTACTTTACAAATAGCCCGTGTGCAGTTTCAATTTTTATTTCAACTTTCCGTTACTCTTTAACTATAGTTAGTTGCAGGAATTTTAGACTTTATAATTCATTTATGATTTTAATTTGTTATAATTTATTTACATAAATTATTATTTACAAACTTTATTTTATAAAAAAATATAACTGTTAATTCATAAGTATGAAAAGCATAATAAGGCATTACCAATGAGTGGATATAGTGCAAACCAAATAGACAGAAATCAATTGTTTAAAATGTTTTAACTGACATTTAATGTACATTTATTACCCTGTCCTAACATAGATTTGATGTGCATATATCGGTGCGATGATAGAGTGATATATCGAACTTATAGTACATAAATTATCATCTAGCTTCGTCATATCCAACGCTTGAATTTATGAAATACTAAAGTCATTCAATTTCTTTTTTTTAATATATTTGTTGAAATATGAAGCCAAACTGTAATAGTAGAAAGCAATGCTCAAATACTTATATAATTTTTTTAATCAATCACAAATAAATTTCAACTTTTTGAATATTTTTTTATGTACATTTGGGGAAGAGGGTACAACTCTGCATACAAGTTTTAACTTTATTTTTAAATTTAAAGCAAGTTGAAAAATATGTGTGAAAGATTAATAGTTTATTAACATTGTGCAATAAAACGTGAGCATGTGAATAATGTCAGAAAGAAATTCTTTTTTTTTTCTTTTGATGAAGTTATAAATTGTTATTTAGCTTTAGGCTGCTAGTAATTTGTAATTATTTGATTTACTATTAATATTGATCTGAGTCAAAATTAGATTTAGATCAGCTATCATTCAAAAAAAAAAATTCTCTTGGCAGGAAAACTAATTTTTATTGAATAGAAATTTTAATTGCCCAGAAGCAGTCACATACATAAAATGTATAACCCTTAGTTATCTACAGCAAAATATAAAATTTTAATAATTTTAAATTTTTATTAGTCTTTGTTATGTAAAATATATATATAAATCAAATGTTTTTTTTGGTGGGGGGTAAATGGTGCAAATTTAAAAATTGATATTCAGTATCTATAATAATAGTGAAGGGGCTCAATATAGAAGGGTATTGTCTCCATTCTCATAGCCTAAGTTTGAATCTAAACAAGGTAAAATTTCTGCCATTACTATAACCTTAGTTTTAGTCTCAGCAGGATAAACCTTTAAAAAAATATTAAATTATGGATTTTTTTCACATAGTCTACCCATTTCTAAATATCTAACTGCTCTCACTATTTAATAACTAACAAACTTGAAGAGAAATATCCTTTTCTTCACTTGTCACATCACATGATTACCATTTCTTATGCTTGCTCATAACTGTTATTAAAACAGACAAAATTTTCCATACAGTATAACCAATCAGTGCAAGCCAGAGTAATCAATGGATGCCAGAATCCAATATTCTCAGACTAGTTTCTAGCTTATGGCTTTCATCAGTGAGAAGCCTTGGATCTGAGAGTTTAGTGATTTAATACCAATCCTGCCTAATAGGATAGTGGTGGCTATGGTTGTTAAAGAACCAAAGACACCAAAAATGTATGGGCACTGACTGAGTTCAAACCTATATGACTATATAAGCTAATGATCTTGGATTGAAAATATTGTGTTTTCAATTTTAGTCTCACAGTTTTGTAGTTAAGTAAAGATAAAAGGTGGTTGCTGGAGGATTACATTAGATCCTAAGATCTAGGTGCAGTGCTCTCAGATCCAAGGTTCCTCACTGATGAAAGCTATAAGCAGAAACTAGTCTAGGGATATTGGATGAGTAGTCACTAGATAGAGATTTTATGCACAAGCTTTTTGACATCCATTGATTACTCTGGCTTGCACTGAGTGGCACTACTGTATGGAGAGTTTTGGCTGTTTTCTTCACTGGTCCTTTCTGTGAAAACTGGGAAAAGTTTTTGTTCATTATTTAACCATTATCTAAAGACTATCTATATAATACTTGGATCAGAGACAAATCTTCACATTAAGAAACAAGTGTATATAAAATTTGTATGTTAAAACTAATTTTAAGCCTTTATTATTATCTTTATCACACTTCTGTTGTTTTTATTTTAGTTCTTCATTTTAACTTATCCTATTTCTATCATTCTATGCAATCTACAATTGGCATATAAAGCTGTGGAATTGTGAATTAAATAAATAAAACATATTGAATTTTTATTGTTGTACTACTAGATTTCATTAAGTAGATCTCATTTGCCAATCTTATGATTAATGTTCGTCTATTCATAATATTTTTAGTGTTGAATATACAAGTTATTTTTTAATCATTTCATGTAGTTTGAGGTTTTTATTATTGATATTACTATAATCGCTCATCTTTACTATAATTATATATTATGATATTAGTAATAATACACTAAGAAAAAATAAAATCATTACTAAGAAAGAAATCAAGAAATAATAAGAAAAAATGCAAAAAATGTATGACATTTTTAATAGCTTTTATTGGAAATTGTCTTTAATTTATAATTTGCCAAATATGAACTGAATTTTATATTAAAGTTGTTTTTTTAAATTTTTTAAATTTTACCCAACTAGGCCTTATTTTTTATGGAATCATAACAGCTGGGATAAAAATCTATTGGATTTTTTTTTTAGCTGCAATGATTCGTCTATGGACAGATTGGGGTTACTATGTGATGTGATATCATAACCAAGTAACAATGTCACCATTTTTAGAATATTTATTAGGGTTTCTCACCACTTCAGTATATCTTACTATTATAAGATAATGAAACTTCATTATCAAGATTTATTAATTATCTCACAAATATTCTTTTGAGTCTTTCCTCCATAAATTTTAGTAATTTTAATGGAATCTTAATGATTTCCTGTACTGTGCCAGTTTTGTTTCAGCTATTTCTTCCACCAATATTGTGCAATATATTTATTATTGATTTCCTTTTTTAATTTACAAAAATTCTGTTTATCTTTATTTTAAAAAATCATTTAATGCATTTTTTCAATTTTTGAATACATCTTCTTACTAATAATTATCATTTATTGCTTTATATTTTGCTTCATCTTAGCAATTTTTTAAAATTATTATTTAAAGTATTTTATAATGAAAGTATATTTAAGATTGGCTAAAAATCAATTTTATAAACATTTATGAATTTTTTTCTGTTAAAATAATTACTTTATAGTAGTAAGTGCATATATAAACGCTATTAAGAATTTTGAACTGTGTATAACAGTATATATATATATCGTGTTTGTATAATTTATTGATATTGAGTTTATTCTATAAATTCACTGTCAGAAGAGGAAAAAATAAAAATAAAATGATGCTCTTCTTTATTTATTTGTTCAGTATGTCTACAGTTATTCTAAATAAATGGTTTTTGACATTTTATTCATTCAACAAATACATAAATTATTGATGTCAGAAATAATGAAGTTATACAGATAAGCAAAATTTCTAATTTCCTCTGTGTATGCATTAATATATATAATATAAATAAAATGTCCGTTAATTATAACAAAATTGCAATTATAATAAAAATAAGAAATTTAACAGTAATAAACTATTAAAAACAGTCTTTAAATCTGCAGAAGTACTTTCAGTTAATTTCTTAAACCTGCCTCAACTGCCATTAAATTAATGTATATATATATAAAATTTCTTCTATCATTCACAATTATTTTCGTTTAATTTTTGAGTGAACTAAAGTTCATATTAATATTTTCTATGGTCTTTAAGAATAAGATAGATATTATATTTAAATATTCTAATTCTTTGGAATATCTGTTAAAAAACTTTTAAGAACTAATTCTTCCTGTGACTAAAGATAAAAGTTACATTATTGGTTGATCTCTGATGTAACTGTGAATGTTATCATATGTTGCACAATTAATAATGTGTCTAACTAGGGTTCGAAAGTCCTAAGATTGGCACTTGCAGATCCGGTACTCAAACTTCTCACGAACTCTAGAGCAATAAATTCATATGCCTCTTTTGCCCTGTGCAGTGTGGGAAATTGGCAGAGTATCTGACTTGGAATGAGGAGGTCCCAGAATCATTTCTTGCACTCACAGGTCTGGTACTCATGCTACTTATAAACTACCAAGCAATAAGCCATTTCCTTTTTTTATAAATGATTCTGCCTGTCTAAACTTCACATTAAGTTTATTAATTCTGCATTACTACTGCAGTTTGTTGTCTTGTAGCAACTTTTTTTTTAATTTTTGATTTATCAAAAGAATTAACTTGAATTCATTTTTTTCATACCTACATTTATATATAAATACATATCAATTTTATGATACTGATATTACAAAAATATATGTGTGTATATATATATAATTATTCAAAACAATACAATAATTAATACAGTAAAAAATATTTTAAAAACAAATATATACCACTTTCAACTATCTATGTAGTTGTTATCAACTAGATTCAAATTGTATTACAAAAAAAATGTTACAAATGTAAACAAAAAGAAATACATTGTACATCAACTATCCCACAATTCATTAATTTTTATATTGGCAGCCTGTCTATTTATCAAATGTTGCTTTTCATTTTTTATTAACATAAATTTTTTTAATTTTGCATTTATTATTATTTCTTTCAATACCCAAAATCTTAACTTTATTAAAATCAAAACCATAATTACATGTTACATTATGATCAAAAAATACTGAAGGTGATACATCATCATTTTTAACATTCTCTTGTCTTGATTTTTGTACTCGTTTATATAACAACAAGTACTCCTTTGATCTTTTCTCCAATGTACATCAAGATTCACCTATATATGCCTTTCCATAAGCACACAGCCATTTATATATTGCACAACTTTGATTTAAAATACTACATCTATTTTTTGAATTATTTATCAATCTATTTAAATTAGGAATAGTATAAAATGTGATTCTACATATATTTTTATATATCTTTTATAAATTACATTTGTTCATTACAAATAAATGGTATTGATATCCGAGTATATTTCATTTTATCAATATCTATAGCACTTAAAATATTACTATTATTATTAAACTTAGTAACAATATTATAAATTAATTTATGATCATATCCAATATTTAACAAATCCATAGTAAATACATTTATGTTATTTATTTTATCAGAACTATATTTACATAACTTATTATTCCTAAATAAAAATGATTTTAAACCAGATAATTTATGTACTATTGGCACATTTGAATCTCAAGTAATATATCCTCTTTTTTCAATATCTTTTATTACCATACAATAATCTAATTAAAATTTACAATATTATAAGATGTCTAAAGGTTGGCCTATGGGTCTGCCTGTAGTTGCACAAGTTTGCAATTTTGTTTTATCTACATATGAGAGTAGTCTTTAAAATTTGTGTACTTTTGGAGATATTAAAATTTACAAAAGATATGTGGATGATGTTTTTGTTTGTGAAAATACTTAAAGTATAAATTTGCTTGTAGAGGAATTAAATAAGTTGAATGGCTTGAAATGGACTATTGAAAAGGAACAGGACAAAAATATTAAATATTTAGATTTAATGATTACAAGAGATAACAATATATTAAATTATAAACTAATAATTAAGCCACTGCAAAAAAGATGATATATAAATTGTAATTCAAAAGTACCAATGATGCATAAGATGGCAAGTTTTAGATCTTTTTTGTTTCGGAATGAAAAATTATGTGATTACCAAAATGATAAATTGAAAAATATTGAGATATTTGCCAAGAAATTGCTTGATGTTGGTTATAAAATGGAACAAATAAACAATACTTTATGTCAATTTAAAAAATATATATAATGATTTAAAGAAAATAAAGATTAATAGTAAACAATGGATATCTATTCCATTTATTTCAAATCCACAAGTGAAATTTTTTAAGGATATATATAAGAATGTGTTTAATGTTTCATTCTACATTCCAAACAATATTAATAAATTAGTCAATAATTCTAAGGATGTCATACCTGTCAAGCAGAAAAGTAATGTCATATATCAAATTTTTTGTAATTGCATGCTATCATATATAGGTAAATCTAGGTGCAGTATTGAGAAGAGATTGAGGGAGCATGAATTGTTATATAAGCATGTAAAAAGTAAAAATAATGGTGATTTAATGTCTTCTTCAGTTTTCTTTGATCATGAAAAAACATGTAAATATAAATTTAAATTTGATTTTGAAAATGTAAAAATTCTTCATAAAGAGAGAAACCATTGTAAAAGAAAAATTAAAGAGGCAATTTTTATAAACAGGAATAAAATGCATTCAATAAATTGACAAGCGGCTAACATTAAAATACGAGATTCATGGGATTTGAATTGATGACATTGGCTTCCGCCTTTTTTTTTTTTAATTTAATGGCAGTTGAGGCATGTTTAAAAAATTAACCAAAAGTACTTCTGCGGATTTAAGGATTGTTTGTAGCCGTTAAATTTATTATTTCAATTATAATTACAATTTTGTTTTTAATTAACGGACATTTTATTTTATATATATGTGTGTGGGGGGGTGTATTGTAAATATAGTATATATGCAAGCCAGTAAACAATACATATTTTATTATAATCAAAATTTATCTACAAAATGTGATCTATTATATCTAAGATAAATGTATATGAGGAAGCTTGGAACAAAATATGTCAGATATCAGCACTCAACTTAATTACTTTTAAAGCTGATGAAAATATTACATTAGGAAAATGAAACTAGCTATTATAAATAAACTCTCATACATGCATAAAAAATGTTAATATAATATGTAAAATGTATTATAAATGTACATTAGCATATATTAAATTAAGATTCCAGCAGTTTCTGATACTTTAAAATCCAGTAGAGGTCTAATGAAAATGAAAAAGAGTACTATTGATTTGTTGCTATATAGCCCTATAAAGAAATTGTTATTTTAGAAAGATGAGTAACTGAACATATTGAATTATTAAAATTCAGGTGTATATAAGTAAAAAAAGTAGAACAGCTCTTAAATAGAGCCCCTCATGCCAAAAGTCTCTTCAGCAGTTCTTTGTAAAAAACATATAATGAGAATAAATTGCTCATCAGGCTTTTTATCTATAGGTGATCTTTGTTTTATTCTTAAGATAATATATATAGATATCCATTCACCAATCAATATTGGATGATTATCTGGGCTTGCTCACTTTAGGGGAAAAAAATTTAATTTTACACAAAAGTAAACTCAAATTGGATCTTGGAAAGAATAAGTGAATGCACTACATCATTAGACACTTGTACATGAACATGCACATACACATGTAAAGTTGAACATGAACACAGAAACATACACACATTAGTTGTATTTTTATATTGGACTATTTTCATAATCTTATATGTGTGTTGAATATTTTAGAAAAATTCAATTTTATTTAAATATTCCAAATACATTCAACTGTTAGTAATATCACAGCGAACAGGTTAGTATATGCACAACATTTTGAGAGGTATTCTTTTCCCCTCTTCTTCAGGTGTTGCTGACCTGACCAGTGATGGTACTAGCATGGGATTCGAACCTGGGTCCTTAGAATCTTGATTATTGAATTTTAAGGTAAACCAACTGAGCCATAGTCCAATATAAAAATACAACTAAAACACCATCATCACAAACCTTCAGGAAAATACACACATCAGAATAATAAAATAATCACATTCTCTATTTTTAATATGTTGCTGATTACAACTTTGAAGGGGTCCATTATTTAGAAATGGCTAGAATGGTGAATCAATTATTAATTGAATATGTATGATTGGTGAATACCCTATCAACTCTTCATTTCAGTTTATTACAAAAATCAAAAATGCAATGATTAACAATAGCTTTAAAATAGCAACTATGGATGTTAAAGAGCTATATGGATCCATTAACAGAAAATTGTCTCTTCAAATTGTACATAATAAGCTGTTAAATAATCAATGCCTGATGGGGCACATCAATTTTATCACTGCCTTCCTGTCTTAACTGGATGACTATATATTTACAACATTCAAAGGTAGATGGTACACAATGAAAAATGGTTGGCTGATGGGACTTCATATAAGTGGTATAATCTCTAGTATTTTTTTAAATAATTTGGAGAAGCTAATCAATCCAAAATACCTAACCAACCATCTGGAATTTATATATGTTCATTACGTTGATGATGTGTTTTTGGCAGCCACGAGAGATGTGATACAAATATACAAAATGAAATACAACACCACACTAATCTTATTATTAATACAACCTGGAAAAATTAAATGAAAGGACTAACTTATTTGGACTTAAAATTACAAAGAGAAGGCAGAAGAATAAACTACAC
Organism: Epiperipatus broadwayi; assembly: GCA_028023455.1. Taxonomy (NCBI): domain Eukaryota; kingdom Metazoa; phylum Onychophora; class Udeonychophora; order Euonychophora; family Peripatidae; genus Epiperipatus; species Epiperipatus broadwayi. The sequence continues at coordinate 62,247 of JAQFVV010013883.1, forward strand.
CATGATTATTAAACCATTTGAAGTTAGAGGCTGTATCCATCCCAATTCTAATTCTCCTAAATCTCATAAATTTGCAGGTTTGAATGCCTTCCTGTTTAGAAATTTATATTTATGTAAATTTGAGTTGGTCAAAAAAGTCAACATTAATAGTTATATTAAAGATTTTTTAAAAGCAGGTTTCAAATGCAATACTATTACTAGGAAGATCAAACAATTTTATAGAAAAACAATGCCAAAAGAAATGAACTTCTTCATATTACTCTTCCTTATATTGCTAGTATCAAATCGACTAATTAAAATCTTATCAGATAAATTTACAATAGGTTTCTATACACCAGCCAATATTAATACACATATTAACAATTTTGACCTTGCCCAAACACCTCAAGTTGTTTACAGCATGACGTGCCCTCTGCCCAGATGCCAGGCCATATATTATGGTGAAATGAAGACAACAATTAACAACAGACCCATTCAACACTCATAGGCATATAAAAGGGCACAAAAGAACAATGACAACACTTCTACATTTCTTGAACATTTAAAAAAGACTGGCCATGACTTCATTCCCTTCAATCCCAAAATTGTATGATTGCAAAAGAAAAATAAAAGAGGCATATTTTATCAACAGTAATAGCAATGCAATAAACAGATGTGACACCTGCTTTGATATTTCTAAAAAATGGACTACCTAACTCATTTGCATTTAATTTGCATGTCTTAAGACTAATGTAAACAATACCACAGTTTTCAATATGGCTATGATTATGAGGCATGGATCCTCGAAAGCACTCAGCCTTAACTGAATTATTAATATTTTTCATTTTTATAGTTTCTGCTACTTGCGTATTGCATGCACTTTGTAGATTATTACATTTATTTATTTATTGATATATTTATTTAATATTTATGATTTTTTTTAATTTTTTTTTTTTTTAGGTAAGTGTTGTGATTTGCACTAATATTGCTGTATTCAGGTTGTATATTCATTTTTTTTTTTAAATTTATATATATATTTCAAATACAGGCATACTTTATATTTCTGGAGTTTAATTGTAATTCAAGTCCCATATATATATATATATATATATATATATATAATATATATATATATATATATATATATATATAAATGTTTGTTTGAATATAAGTATAATTTATATTCCTGAAGACTTTCAAGCTCTCTTCAACTATCCAATCTATCTCATGAAACTGATATACATGACCACACACGTGTAAAAGATAACAAACATTGCAAATTTAATCTGTATCCTGCCATCCCTGTTTTATGTATTTATATGGATAAGGTTCTATACATAAGGGGTCAGAGAGATTTAAGGTCAATATGGGCATGACAATAATATTGACATCAACAGGGGATTTGGGCATTCCATCATCAGATTTTTAATAGTATGAATGGATGAAGAGTTAGACAGTGAAGTAGATTGAAGCCTGTCCATTAAAGTTTGAAGATTTGCCATCTTAATATAAATTGAGTAGATCGTATATATATATACATATATGGGGGTGTGTGATATGGATCAACTGATGAGTGCTGGTTCTGCATAAAATACATATATTGATCATTTATCTTTTACACATGTGTGTTGTTACGTGTATCGGTTTCATGTGATAGATTAGATAGTTGAAGGGAGCTTGAAATTTTGTGTTCAAATCTTTTATATAATATATATAAATATATATATATACCGAATGTTTTAAATATTAGCAAAACTAAGTTGTTATTTATTTATAGTTGATTAATTCATAAGTATATGTTATTATCCTGAGTTAAAATTAGATTTAACACTTTTAAAAAAAGGGTATTCAATAAAAGATCTGACTATATTTCTGGGTATCAATATATCAATATATAAGAAATATAAAAAAAATACCATCCAAATTTAAATCAAACCACTCAACAACTACCTGATACAATTATTATTTTTTTAACAACCATGTGATTAATATTATTATCCATTTGAGGATAAGTGTTAGTTTATTAAAACGTTGTTTACTATTTTTTTTTTTTTTATTAAACATAGTTGCTCCCAAAACATTATTTATAAGGACATCTTTTGCCTATAAAAACATTTCCTATAGCATAATTATACTATGTGTTTTTTTATAATGAAGATATCTTTTAACTAATACTCTAGTAATATAATTCTAAGAATTACCTATAAAACGATTTTAAAAACTAACATTGCAAATAGTTATTCTAAACTCTTGATGTTGTTTAGAAAAAATAATTTTCTAGTGACTTATATCAATTGGTATTAAATAAACTGTAATTTGTTATTTATACAATATTCAATATGATGATGCTTGACATTTTGTTGTAAAGAAAATAATATTTATTTAATAAAAGTTGCTTCACAGAATTCACTGCGAAATTTTTTAAAATTATTTTTTAAAAAAAAATGATTTTAAAAAAGTAACAGATTTTCAATTGGATGGACGGTTGAAGAGTTGGAGTGTGGAGTAGATTCAAGCCTGTCCATTAAAGTATGAAGATTGGATATCTTAATATATATCTGAGCACTTATAGCATATATGTGTAGAGATGGTAATCTGGACCAATTGATGTTTGCTAGTTTAGCATGAAATACTATATTGGTGATTATTTATCTTTTCAACATATATGTGTTCAAGTCTATCAGTGTTATGAGATAGTGTGGAGAGTGGTGGGTAATGTGAAAGTCTGTGCTCATATACCCTATATATATATATATATATATATATATATATATATATATAACATTACTTAAAGGAGACAGTAAGAGATAAATTGAAATAAATGTATAATGCAGTATTCAAAATAATGCGTGTAAATAATCATCATATATAAAAAATTAAATTTATATATTCATTTATTAGCTGTCTCTTTTAAACTATTATGCCATTTCTAATTCCATAAGATAAAAAAGAGAATAATAAGTTTTAAAAAAAAGAAAAAAAAGTATTGTCATAATTGCTGAGTATGTAATAAAAAAATGGAAATGTGGTTATATAAACATACAATCATATTATCTCAGATAATGTGTTGATGGCATGATTCGTGATTTCTAGGTTGTGCTTTGTAATAACCTAAGTAACTGAAGATAATAAAGTAAAAAGAAAAGGGAATTAAAAGCAAGTTAAGAAGTTGATGAATTTTCATTCACTTTTCAATCAACCACATTTTTTATATTAAATGTGCAAAAAAAAATATTTTAATATATGAATTTCTAAAATTAAATTGCATACCATGCAAAAATCGTATCTATTTAGAATGGAATGCCGATTTTTAAAATACACTGTAATCATGTTATAAATCATACTATACATAAATACTGAAATTGTTTAACAATAACTACACTAATAAAGTATTTTGAAACATAGCTTTATAGACTTTTTTACACAATAAATAAGTTAATGCATTTTTAATTAGATATACCATGTTAATTGTTTTTTTGCATTTATTTAACTCCTGTTTTACTATAAAATTCCTAGTACTATTAGTTTTGACATTTAGTTTTTTAAATAAACACTTCCCCTCACAAATGTATGACTTTTCAGTAATCTATTTTATCATGCTATACATATATAATATAAAATATACTTGTATTTAATATATATATGATTGTGC
>JAQFVV010013884.1:0-65810 GCA_028023455.1 Epiperipatus broadwayi
CCCCGCTGGCTTTCTTTACCGAAAGCCCAGTAAAGTCACATCCTTTATATCTGGACGCTTTTGCCGTATTCCTACGGTGACATTCTCGTGTTTTGGTTGATGGTTCACTTCTATGAACCTGCTGTGTTCTTGCGTCTGGGGGATTACATAATGTTCTGTGAAGATAATTTCAAACACATATACACGTACGCTTTATTTATTTTATACGTAAATTCGGATTGAATCCAAGTAGTAGGCGCCAGGAGAACTTTTATAAGAGTCCGCCACGTATGTGCATAAGCTCACTCAACTATATCACAAAACATGCCCGTGCATCACTCCAGTCGGAAGCAAGAAACGAACACAGCCTATATCGCCTTTCAAATTACATCGTATATGTGATCTTTCACTCACGATCAATCAGACTTATCATATGAGGGCCCGCCCTATATCCCACAGAATAAATTAATCAAAACTTAATATTAATCTAAGAGAGCATAATAAACATAAACATAAATATAATCAAATCCCAACACCAAAAATATCAAATGCATTCATTCATATACAAACAAATTTGATCGCTCCAGCACTCATTCCCTATTATATAAATTTATGTTGAAATTCCAAGCAATTAATAACAAAAAATACTAGTTAAATAAATGTTTTATTTTAATCTGTTTAATAACAATTCATGCAGGTATATGACCGGCAAGCCGAGATAATTTAAATATAGATTTATTTAAATATAGATTTAAAGGTGACTTCGCACATATTTTAAAGAATGTTAATCTGTAGACAAACTTATTTGGTTAGGTTCTCTAATCGTTCATTAATGGTCATGAGTAACTTTATCATTTTAGCTTAATGTTTTTAATAGTTCTTGGTTTTTAAAGTTATTTTACTTTGGTGCATAAATAAATACGATAATTTAAAGGTAGCTACCTGTGGAACGTAGAAAGACTGTAAGAGGGATCCTGAGCGATGATTTCTTCTTTAACGAAGCATTCTGGCAATTTGCAAGGTCTCAAAAGCGTGTGTGGTCCTTATGTGAAGTTTCTCCGGTGTTACGAGCATCCTAGGGGCAATCAGCTGAGCTGGACGTGGAGGTCCGGCGGTCAAGCCGTGAATTTTAGGTTCAGCAACGCATCTCCATTATATTTCTACACGAAAGTTAGATTTTATTTCTTCTAATTCTAATTTTAATAATCATAAAAAGCGCTGTCCGGCCTTTTTGATCTCTTCCTTCCCGCCCTCACACCTTGAATTTTTTTCACCCAATCACTCCCATGCACCTGTGAGTCCCTTCATCTTATAAGTCCATCGAGTATTAACTCAATCCAGTGATTTCTGGGATCGTGTGCACCACTTTGGAATTTAACTCAATTTGACCATTTTTTCAGGTATTGTTTCGCTGGAGACAGAAGTCTGAGTTGTACAATAGCAGTGTACACTTTTTCTCACCTCTGTTTCTAAATTCGGCTTATTTTATCTAGGCGTACCAACGCATATCCTGCCTATTGTTTCAATTTCTCTAATTTTACATTTACTAATTACCCCCATTTAAAATAATTTTAGATCGCTTGGAATTTCAGAACATATTGCAAATTAATTAATTCATTTTCCCCTTTTGTTCAAAATGATTCAAATGATTTAATAAAAATGTCAAACTTGCGTTCAATCATTCATCTTTATTTAACTAAAAAATGCAAAAAAAAACTTACAACTAAGGATTACAGATTTATTCTTTAAAAAAAAAACAAAATAATAAAAAAAACTCTTTTACTTTTTTATTTCAATAAATTTGACAGGTACTCTTATATAGCTGCGATCATGCTTTAGAAACGGCTGTTTCTCGTTTATTATTAAAGCAAGACCGCTTTTTTAAAAGTTTTGTTCCTGTCATTCATTTCGTCAATTACATATATGTTGAATATAACCTCATATGCCTGGGTTCAAATCCCATGTAACGCTATTCCATTACATATCTCCCCGCCCGGTGTAGAGTAAAATCCGAGGTTGCGGATTTTAGCTCTGAGAAGGAGCCAAGTTATTCGGCCCTCTTCAGTGCCCTTGCATTGAAAGTCCCCTTAATCATTTTTCCTCATGCCAGTACAAAGGCATTATTCCCGTATGCCCTGACGATCTCGTATGGGCCATTGTAGAGGTCAAGGAACTTCTTAAATATGTTCTGGTCTGGCCGACTGACCGGATTTGATCTTACCATAACTCTGTCTCCCACAGTGAAGGTGTTTTGGATTGGCCTATCGGTCTGCCTTCGCTTTTCCCCCATATGTTCTAATCTCCGTAATGCTACCTGGTGATCATGTTTTCGGTCCACTCTCCCTGTCCGGATCGCAGGTCTATCACCGTAAGGATACGGTATCGGTCGTCCGTAATGAAGTCGACTTGGTTCAAGCCCAGTGGACTCATTTTTTGAGGTATTGATCATATCAACGATCCGGGGAATTTCCCGAACCCATTTCCGATGATCTCCCACAGTGTACACACGGAATAGCTGCCCCAACTCACGCATCACCCGCTCGCATGGGTTGCTTTGCGGATTCCGGATAGACGTCATATGATGTTTGACCCCAATTCGGCTCACCCATTGTCTCCACATCTTTGATACAAAGGGCGTACCATGATCTGATAAAATGCACTTAGGCTTCCCGATGATGGGAAACTGTTTGGTTTCCAACAGTTTGATGGTCTGGTTCGCATTTGCCCGGGCCATAGGGTACGCCGCGACCATTTTGGAGCACAAATCATAAGTAACCAGTAAATATCTCTTCCCCCCAAACATTGGCAATGGGCCATAGTAATCAATAGCCAAAGTGTGGTTTGGCTCCTGGACGATAATCGGTATCTGCGATCCTTCATTTGATCGGTTTAATGGTTTTGTCCTCGCACAGACCCCACACTTCCGGAGTCTTCTGGCAATGTCTTGGGACATCCCTGGCCAATAAAACCAATTACTAAGGTACCCCTCAGTCTTGCTGGTTCCGTAATGGCCACGTTCCTGATGTGTCTTATCCACCAGTTGATCCCGCATTTCCTTCGGTATTACGATACGGGTTTGTTTCCCATTCCCGGTTTTCCTTTGGACTATCCCTTCCAGCATGATGCATCGGTCCCGATACTTCCATAACCGACCCCCAGTCTCTTCCTTTTTTTGACCTGCCCCCACATTTCGCTTCCTTTCACGTATGTATCGGATTATTTGTTGACACTCTTCGTCCCCTTCCTGGCCCCTCCGAATGTTGTTCGCACTAAACTCGCCCTCTTTGCTTCGCCGGGTAGTAGCGGCAATGTACGCGAATTCCTCAGCCTCAACATTTGGCTGTTGTCCCACAGGGTAACGGCTCAGCGCGTCCGCAACCACGTTATCCTTCCCTTTGCAATATTCCACTTCATACTGGAACTCCTGCAGGGCTAGGCTCCACCTCTCTAATCTATTGTTTGTCAAAAAACTTTTATTAAGGAATTCGAGGCTCCGATGGTCGGTGATTACTTTCACTTTGGATCCGACCAGGTATTGTCTGAATTTTTTGAAAGCCCATACTATGGCGAGGGCTTCCCGTTCTGTGACCGTGTATCTCCGTTCGGGGTCCTTGAGTAGTCGGCTGATGAAGGCCAACACCCTTTGTTCACCCTCCAGTCCCTTTTGGTACAAAGTTGCTCCTAACCCGATGTCGCTACTGTCGGTCTGTACCCAAAAGGTCTGGTCGAAGTCCGGGTATGCTAACATGGTCTGCTTTAAAAATCCTTCTTTCACCCTCTGGAAGCTCCGTTCTCTTTTCTCATCCCATACCCACACTTGCTCCTTTCTTAATAATTGTAGTAGGGGTTCCATATCGTGGGAGAAGTTTTCATAAAATTTGTTGTAGAACGTGCACATTCCGAGGAATGCTTTAATATCTTTTCTCTTTTTCGGAACTGGAAATTCTTGGATGGCCTGAATCTTCTCGGGGTTAGGCCGTATCCCATCCTGGCTTATGATGTGTCCCAAGAACTTAACTTCCTGGGTCACAAAGTGGCTTTTCTTTAGGTTATTTTTATTCCCTTCTGTTTCGCATTCATGGAGCAACATTTCTAAGTGCTGACAATGCTCCTCTATGTCTCCAGATGCTATAATGATATCATCTACGTACATGGTGACAAATTTCTTGACTTCATCTGATAGGGTTTGGTCCATGCACTGCACTAAGCCTGCACCACTATTCCTTAATCCGAAAGGCACGCGGTTGAACTGGTACGCCTGTCCGTTATATTTGAATGCAGTGTATTTCCGATCATCCGGATGGAGGCTCATTTGCCAGTAACTATTTGTCAAATCCACAGTGGAAAAAATTCTCTTGTTCTGAAATCTAGTCATCAGTTCGCTCATGATGGGCGGAGCGTTTGTATCCGGAATTGTCACCTTGTTCAGTTGCCTAGCATCGAGGCACAATCGTATCGATCCGTCACCTTTTTTTACGGCTAAGATTGGGTTGTTGTATGGTGAAGTACACTTTGAAATAACCCCCCACTCTATCATCTGCTCCAGCTGAGTTTCGATCTCCTTCCGGTATTGGAAAGGTATTGGATACGTTCTCGTTTGATATGGGTTGCTGGTGTTCAACCGGATTCGGTGTTCGTACCCATTGATTACTCCCGGCTTGTCCGAGAAAACACTCTCGTAGGTCTCCAGTATTCCTTGAATCTTCTCTCTTTGCCCTTTACTTGGTCCCGTCATTTCATCAACTCTTTTCTCGATCACCCCCTTTACCATGATGCACTGCAGTTTCTTCTGCCCTTCTGGCTCTCTATTCATGGTTCCCCCAAAGGGCACAGTGACTCTCCCAATTCTTGCTTGTCCGGTCCCATAATCGATGCTACATTTTGCCATCCTCATGAAGTCAGACCCTAACACCAAGTCGTGTATCAGCCCCTCAAGTATTAACACAATCTGGGTGAATTCCTGCCCTGCGATAACTATGTTCGCCCACACCTGTTTGGTCTGTATCTTTGCTCTTTTCCCATTGGCCAGTATGATCTGGGTCCCTTTCAATGGTAGGATTTTCATTTCTGTTGGCCCTTGGGCAATCCTGTCGAAGGTTTCCTGAGCCATTACAGTCACCTGGCTTCCTGTATCCAGCAGCGCCCTTGCATGAACCCCTTGGATTGATACCTCGATCTTTGGGCACTCTTGTTTTCCCCGAGGCCCTTCCCCCCTTTCATCTTGTGTTATATTAGCTATCCTAATTTCATCATTCCCTTCTTTGACAAAGTAGTCATCATTTTCGGCCGCATCCAACACCTCCAATACTCGTTTTATTTCAGTTTCCCCCTCAATAATTTGTCTGATCTCCCTGGGCAGGTTGCGCCCTGCTATCCTAATTTTCCGCTCTTCCGGTACTTGGTATTCGTTTATTTTTCTTAATCTCACCATCTGTCGCTGTATGAAAGTACTGTACGTCTCATCCTCATCCCTTTTGCTTTGTTCGATTGCCCACTTTTCCCTTTCTTGTTGGGCTAGTCCCCAATATCTTCCCATTATGGCTCTTTGGTATTCTTCGAATGTTTCCGGTTTCTCTTTCATCGCCTCCCACCATTCCATTGCTTCCCCTTGGATGTGGCTGCATGCAATTGCTATCTTCGATTCTTCGCTAAACTGCCCGCATGAGAACAACCTCTTCAGACTTTCCACATGTCGACATGGGCTTTCGTCTCCCTTCCCTTCGAACTGTTCGAGTTTAATCCACTTTCCCTCCATTCTGTTTGATGCCCAATTTGTAATTAATTATAATAATCCACGGCTTGTTACCTACTACTCTGCGGGTTCCACTGACTGTCTTATCCTATCCTCAGATGCTCCTTGCCCTTCAAAATTCCCACAGCTCCTGTCATTCCTCCAATTCGGTTTCTATCGCTCATACTATCCCAGGTCCCTCTGTTCCCTCCATTTCTATTCAGCAGCTATCGATTATATGTGCGGCTATATCTATTATATGGTTATATGCGTCTTTATATATATACGCTATGTTGACTTCTTTCTTTAGCCCCCTTTTCTTTTTTAAGTAAAACACAAAACTCCTAACAAGATCCCAGTTACAGTACTTCCTTTGTGCAAGAATATAAATACGTCTTTTAACGATGTATATATATATATTTTATTTGCGCTTAAATTATTTGCATTTAATTTTAACATAGAAATTAATTTATTAATTTGCTTCCTTTTAATATACGATCTTTCTTCCACGGAATCCCGCTATTCCACAGCCTTCTACAACTATTAAGTATATTCGGACGCTTGATTATTTTAGTGCTAATAAGAGAACTAAATCCCTTTCCCACTCCCTTAAGCAACGTTTAATGATTTTATTTTATGGTGATTCCGAAAATTTCCCCCCGCTTTAATAGATAATTTATTCTGTTATTTCGAGCGCCCTCTCTCTTTTAAATTTGCTTTCGTTGTTAGAAACGTCAGCTGTATCCACGTCGGTCCCACCACTTGAAACAATAGTTTCAGGCCACGTTGACGCGCCAAATGTAACCCGCCCCCCGCCGGCTTCCCTTACCGAAAGCCCAGTAAAGTCACGTCCTTTATATCTGGACGCTTTTGCCGTATTCCTACGGTGACATTCTCGTGTTTTGGTTGATGGTTCACTTCTATGAACCTGCTGTGTTCTTGCGTCTGGGGGATTACATAATGTTCTGTGAAGATAATTTCAAACACATATACACGTACGCTTTATTTATTTTATACGTAAATTCGGATTGAATCCAAGTAGTAGGCGCCAGGAGAACTTTTATAAGAGTCCGCCATGTATGTGCATAAGCTCACTCAACTATATCACAAAACATGCCCGTGCATCACTCCAGTCGGAAGCAAGAAACGAACACAGCCTATATCGCCTTTCAAATTACATCGTATATGTGATCTTTCACTCACGATCAATCAGACTTATCATATGAGGGCCCACCCTATATCCCACAGAATAAATTAATCAAAACTTAATATTAATCTAAGAGAGCATAATAAACATAAACATAAATATAATCAAATCCCAACACCAAAAATATCAAATGCATTCATTCATATACAAACAAATTTGATCGCTCCAGCACTCATTCCCTATTATATAAATTTATGTTGAAATTCCAAGCAATTAATAACAAAAAATACTAGTTAAATAAATGTTTTATTTTAATCTGTTTAATAACAATTCATGCAGGTATATGACCGGCAAGCCGAGATAATTTAAATATAGATTTAAAGGTGACTTCGCACATATTTTAAAGAATGTTAATCTGTAGACAAACTTATTTGGTTAGGTTCTCTAATCGTTCATTAATGGTCATGAGTAACTTTATCATTTTAGCTTAATGTTTTTAATAGTTCTTGGTTTTTAAAGTTATTTTACTTTGGTGCATAAATAAATACGATAATTTAAAGGTAGCTACCTGTGGAACGTAGAAAGACTGTAAGAGGGATCCTGAGCGATGATTTCTTCTTTAACGAAGCATTCTGGCAATTTGCAAGGTCTCAAAAGCGTGTGTGGTCCTTATGTGAAGTTTCTCCGGTGTTACGAGCATCCTAGGGGCAATCAGCTGAGCTGGACGTGGAGGTCCGGCGGTCAAGCCACAAATTTTAGGTTCAGCAACGCATCTCCGTTATATTTCTACACGAAAGTTAGATTTTATTTCTTCTAATTCTAATTTAATAATCATCAAAAGCGCTGTCCGGCCTTTTTGATCTCTTCCTTCCCGCCCTCACACCTTGAATTTTTTTCACCCAATCACTCCCATGCACCTGTGAGTCCCTTCATCTTATAAGTCCATCGAGTATTAACTCAATTCAGTGATTTCTGGGATCGTTTGCACCACTTTGGAATTTAACTCAATTTGACCATTTTTTCAGGTATTGTTTCGCTGGAGACAGAAGTCTGAGTTGTACAATAGCAGTGTACACTTTTTCTCACCTCTGTTTCTAAATTCGGCTTATTTTATCTAGGCGTACCAACGCATATCCTGCCTATTGTTTCAATTTCTCTAATTTTACATTTACTAATTACCCCCATTTAAAATAATTTTAGATCGCTTGGAATTTCAGAACATATTGCAAATTAATTAATTCATTTTCCCCTTTTGTTCAAAATGATTCAAATGATTTAATAAAAATGTCAAACTTGCGTTCAATCATTCATCTTTATTTAACTAAAAAATGCAAAAAAAACTTACAACTAAGGATTACAGATTTATTCTTTAAAAAAAAAACAAAATAATAAAAAAAACTCTTTTACTTTTTTATTTCAATAAATTTGACAGGTACTCTTATATAGCTGCGATCATGCTTTAGAAACGGCTGTTTCTCGTTTATTATTAAAGCAAGACCGCTTTTTTAAAAGTTTTGTTCCTGTCATTCATTTCGTCAATTACATATATGTTGAATATAACCTCATATGCCTGGGTTCAAATCCCATGTAACGCTATTCCGTTACAATATATTTTACTTCCTTTTTATTTACAAGGAATGCCTATTTAATCATGACTTGTCATTAAAAACATATTTATTATTTACAAAAACATTATAATTCACACACATATTGTAACATGTGTGTTATGTGGCACATAATAATATAGTGTGTGTGCACAAATATATACATAAAGTTGAAAGAAAAGGCAAAAATAAACAGACAAAAAATTTATAGATATTTTGTTATATTTCCTGGAATAAAATAATTATAGTAAAAGATTAAATAATTTTGAATTTAAAATAAAATTTTATTATAGATTAAACATTTAAAAAGGTGTAATAAATATTTTTATTGAATTCTGATTTTGAAAGTAAAATAATTGTAAACATTTCTATTATCTATTTTTAAACAGCTTTGTAGATCATACTTTGATAAAATTCCAAAGGTCTAAAGTGAATTGAAATCTAATTTTTCCAATCAAGAGAGATAAGAAAAAGTCTTTAATTAAAAACATTTTTTAATTAATGTTTTTGTCACCTAATCTACTATAAAAAGTTTGATAAAAATATTAATTAGTTTGGCTAATAATTTATTTTTGAGAAGTAGTTGGCAGTAATTAGCTGGCCAGAATAGTTGGCTAGCAGAGATGGTGTTGAAGTTATACAGATAACTGTCATGGATCAGAGATAGCTGAAGTCAAGACAGGAAACAGCTGATGCTAGTTCACTATGTTGGAGTTTAGATGCATGTAGAAGGAAGACCCACTTCTCTGTCTCTAGTCTTAAATGTAGACAAGACAACTTGCTGGTCTGAAGTCTATCAAATTCTGGACAGAAGGGGGATCACTGCAGTTACCTGAATGGTATTTTTTCCAATATGACTATAAACCAATCTCACCAATAACTGCTCACTGAGAGTATAACATGAGTTTATAAAGAAGAAATCAAAGATGAATGTATATACAATGGTGAACAATGTTTTATATAATGATAACAAAATTTTAAATAACTTCTTTAGTAAAAGTGACATTTTTAAACCTATATTTTAAATTTAAAAATGTTATAATTAAGAGCAACCAGTGATGGTGATATATATATTGAGACTGATATTTTAAATAATTTTGTTAGTGAAAATGACATTTAAAAATCTATATATTTTTAAAAGATAGCAAGGAACTTTTGCTTAAATGAAATGATTGATTCAGACACTTCTAAAACTACAAAATCTTTTAGAGTGGAAAAAAGAAAACAAAAAATGTTTGCCAGGGTATATTTCTTTTAAAGAAATTTATAATTAGTTAAAAGTAACCTGATAAAAAAAAACTTTTGTAACTTGTCAAAGATTAATATTATTTTTCTTAAAAAAGAAAAAATGGAAGAAGTAGACTTAGGTTTAATAACTGATTCAAATTATTTTTTATATACACACATAGATGTGAATTTTATGCATATTTTCCAAATGGAAGTAATTATGAAAAAATATTATAATAATTTTATTATTTTGATAAATTCAAATATGATAAAAAATGAATTTCATTTATATGTTAGCAATTATATATGTTTTATGTAAATCCATTGTAATATTTTATATCATTTAAAAGTGATAACCGAAAATGTTTATTTATAACAAGTCAAATATATTCAGAAATATTATATGTGTCTGTGTGCACATATCAATGAATGTCATGTAAACACAAGTAAAATTTAATCATTTTTAAAATTTTATTAAATGTCAAAATGTCTGTGCACACACACATATATATGTTGTATGTAAACTCTTTAGGAGGTATTGTAAATCACAATATGATAGTTTTTTAAATTGTATATTAATCAAAATTAGAAGGCTTAATTTATATGTGTATAGTCTTATTCTAGATACATTCACTTCATTTTTTATTGTTAATAATAATACTGTATTTCATTGTTAAAATTATTCCAGTGAATTTAATTCCAAATAGTTTAGAATATTGTGTTACATCATCTCTTGATCATAGTAGTAGTTATAGATCTTATGTTCTCTGAGCTAGATTCATGTATAACAGTCTGATATATGGAAGGAGATGTATATTAGTGTGGGCGCATCCAGGGATGATGATATTACCATCAATGATGATGATCATTATCAGAAAAAAGAAAATATTCTTTAAGGCCCATACACTACATTTTATTTTAGTTTAGTATTATTAGAAATTAAGTTTATAATTGGCCAGTACAGTAATGATACTAAGTGGCCAGAGCATTAATGATGATCAGCATGTTTTAGCATCCCATTATTGTTGTTCTTATGGTTTTATATTCAGAGGGATTAGAACTTAAGGCAGTGCATCCAAATTAATGATTAAATAATTGCCTCAAGCTGGTGAAGGCTAAATATTTGGCCTAGTCTACAGTAGACCCACTTCAAATCCAGTCACAACATTGACCGTTGAATTATTTTGATCATTCATGATGATGAATGAGTTGTTCTTATACTTATTTATACTTATTGATAATGCTGGTCGACTTATGGTTAATGATAATCATAGTTACTCTAGGAAGTTAACTGGGCTGATCTCTCTGGGAGATTTCATGATCGGTCATGCTCTTATATGATGTATAACATTACTTACATATTTTGATATTGGATATTACTTTAATATCTCTCTATATACATATACTTTAATATATTACTTTAATATTATATCTAATACTTTATTATTTATATCTTATATCTTAAAATATTATACCTTAAATTTCATTATTTGAAGTATGTTAACTTTCAATGGGAGATGATTTTGCATGATGCCAGGTGTACCATCTTTATCTTTCTCATGATAATATATTTTATAAAAAAATGTAAAGTTCAAAATTTCTCAAATGTTCCAATGAAAATTTTCCGTGACATTTTCCTAGGTATATTAATGTTATATGTAACCTATCATAATTCCAACTTACCAGCTTTCCAGTAAAATTATCCATATTTCAATATGCTTTTAGTTTGAAGAAAAAATTGTATATTCACCATTTAATTCAGGTTTTACTTACATATCAGTAATGGTAGTTGTTAACTTTTTCAAAAAATATTTTATAAAATTCTATAACAATACTTAACTTTCATATAGCATTATTAATTACAATGAGATGATTATGCCATATTGTAATATTTAGATTCTCAGAAGACTAAGTTTTCTGAGCTAACATTTTGTAACTTTATCTCATTATATTTATTGTGACCTTCAATAAAATTATTTTATATGCACACTAATGTTTGTGTTGTTTTAGACGTTGAACAAAAATGAGAGAGCAAATATCTAATCTAAGATCAGGGGGTTGAATAGTTTTCTCTCAGTAGTGACACAATTATTTACTGTATATACTGTTTCTATGGTATTTTATCACATGATCTCTAATTTCACTTATTTTTATGTTTTTTATTTAGAATTAAATATATCAATCTACTCAATCTATGAAAGTATTTTTCTATTACATTAGCATCCCATAATGTTAAAATACTGTTTATAAACTTTATAAAACCAAATATTTCACCATATGTTTTAAAACAATGAAAAAACATAATTTTTCAAATTAAAACACAAAATATATTTAAAATTATATCCTAAAATATAATGGACACTGCTGCAGAAAGGAGTTTGCTATTAACTGAAAGGAGACCCTTTGATTTCTCTTGGAGGCCTTAAAGGAACCGAGCAGGGCAAATTCCTAATGTCCACTCCATACGTTCTTGTCGTTGCAGCTGTTATTACTATGTGTTTATTCATATAGTATACGAACATGGATGGGCTGCTCACCAACACGCATTAGCCAGCGTGGTGAGTTTTTTGGCTTTTTACCTCTGAGTTTAAGATCGAGAAACACCATGGTCTTTCTTCTCAGTGCCTGATAAGGCAGAATGAATGTTTGTGTAAATGATAAATATTTTTCCAATACATATATACAATTATGACAGACAAAAATAAAGCATGGCCCTTATTCCCAGGAGGCTGTAAAGTCACCAACCAAGGCAGCGGTTGGTGGCCGAAGGCGGAGGGTGCTAAGAATCTCCTGATTGCGGACCCAGGCTGCCATTTGATGACAACTTTTTATTTAGGTACTTACAACTGCAGATCACTTTCAAGTGAAGGAAGATTGCAAGAATTAGAAGAAGAACTCTCTTATATTAAATGGGATATTATTGGACTTTGTGAAGTTAGAAGAAAAGGTGAAGAGACAATTGATTTAAAAAGTGGACATATATTTTATTATAAAGGCACAAATATTGGAAATACAAGTGGAGTAGGATTCATTATAAATAAAAAGTGGAAGAACAATATTGTGGAGATTGATGGTGTATCAGACAGAGTGGCAAGATTAGTTATACAACTTAATAGCAGATACCAAATGCAGATAATTCAGGTTTATGCCCCAACAAGTTCTCATAGTGATGAAGTAGTAGAAGATTTTTATATGGATGTACAAAAGGCTTTTGATAAGAGTAAACAACATTTTAAAATTGTTATGGGAGACTTTAATGCTAGAATTGGTAAACAAATGAAAGATGAAAGTGCTGTAGGTAATTTTGGTTATGGTAATAGAAATGAGAGAGGACATAGACTTGTGGAGTTTGCAGAAAAAGAAAAACTTTATATTATGAATTCTTTTTTTGAGAAAAATGTTAAAAGAAAATGGACATGGAAACATCCAAATGAAGGTACAGCAGAATTGGATTATATTTTGACTAACAGGAAATACATATTTCAAGATTGTAATGTTCTTAATAGATTTAACACAGGAAGTGATCATCGATTAGTAAGGTGCAAGATGCGTGTTAATGTAAAACTAGAAAGACAAAAATTGTTAAGAAAAACAATATTTACAGTTGATATTCCTAATCTTCAGAAACATTCTAATGAATTTAAATTAGAACTTACAAATCGATTTCAAGTATTAGTAGATTTTGAACATGATTCAGATTTGAATGAAATTAATATGAAAATAACTGATACACTTTTAAAAACTGCAACAAAGATAGCTGGTAGACAAAAGCAGCAATTGACCAACAAAATTTCTATTGAAACTAGAGAATTTATGAAGAAAAGAAGAAATATGAAGATATACAAAAATGATGCACTAAAAAGAATTGAATATCTCGAATTTTGTAAAATGGTGCGGAAAAGAGTTGAAAACGATATAAGAAAATATAACTGTGAACTAGCAAGAAAAGCTGTAGAAGAAAATAAAAGTCTTAAGAATGTAAAACAACATTTTGGTATTGGTAGGAAATTTATATCTGCAATAAGGAAAAAAGATGGAATTATTACTAAAAAGAGAGATGACATCATGAAATTGGTAGAAAATTTTTATCAAGAATTATATAGTAATAAAGATCAAGTACCTCCTATATCTATTACATCTTCCGAATTGCCCAGAATTTTAAATGAAGAAGTGAGAAATGCAATTAAATGTATGAAGAAAGGAAAGGCTCCAGGTAATGATGGAATTATAATTGATATATTAAAAGAAGCAGGTGAAGAAACAGAAAATTTTTTAGCAAAGTTATATACCAAATGTCTAAATGATAAAGATGTACCGGATGATTGGAAGAATGCAGTAATAATATTAATATTTAAAAAAGGTGATAAAGAAGATATTAGAAATTACAGACCTATCAGCCTTTTATCAGTTTTATATAAAATTTTTACCAAAATAATTACAACTCGTCTACAGAGAACATTGGATTTCCACCAACCAAGAGAACAAGCTGGATTTAAAAGTGGTTTTAGTACAGTAGATCATATTCAGGTATTGAGAGAAGTTATAGAAAGGACAAATGAATATGAGTTGTCATTATGTTTTGGATTTGTAGATTATGAAAAGGCATTTGATTCTATAAACATTTCTTCAGTGATTAAAGCATTGGATCATCAAGGTATAGATCCAGGATATTGTCATATTTTAAAGAATATTTATAAAAATGCAACAGCAACAATTAGATTACATAATGATACTGGGAAAGTCAACATTGAGAAAGGTGTAAGACAAGGTGATTCCATATCTCCAAAACTTTTTACAGCAGTGCTGCAAGAAGTATTTTGTGGATTAAAATGGGAAACTAAAGGAGTGAAAGTAAATGGAGATTATTTAAGTCATTTAGATTTCGCAGATGATGTAGTTGTTTTTGCAAATAATGCTTCAGAGCTGCAGGAAATGTTGCAGGAGTTATCAGATGAAAGTAGGAAAGTAGGACTAAAGATAAATGTTAAAAAGACTAAAGTAATGTTTAATCGGTTTGCTCAAAATATGAAAATAAAGATTGATTATGATGAATTAGAAGAAGTTAACAGTTACAAATACCTTGGTCAGATTATTAATACAGATGGAAACATAATGGAGGAAATTAATCATAGAATTAAAATTGGTTGGAGTGCTTTTGGTAGAAATAACTTGATACTAAAAGGAAATATGCCTATGTGTTTGAAAAGGAAGGTTTTTAACAAATGTGTTTTACCAGTTCTTACTTATGGATCTGAGACTTGGACACTCAATAGAAGAGCAATACAGAGACTTCAGACCACTCAAAGAAGTATGGAGAGGTGTATGTTGGGAGTAACAAGAAGAGATCGAAAACGCAATGTATGGGTAAGAGAACAAACAGGTGTTACTGACATCATTGAAAAAATTAAAAGATTGAAGTGGAGTTGGGCTGGACATATTGCTAGAAGAGATGATAATAGATGGACAATTGAAATTTTAAACTGGATTCCAAGAGATTGTAAAAGACCCAGAAAGAGACCACATGTGAGATGGATGGATGAAATAAGAAAGTGTGCAGGGGTGATGTGGAGAAGAGAAGCTAAAGATCGGAGAAGATGGATTAAACTTGGAGAGACCTTCATCCTGCAGTGGATTGATAATGGTTGATAATGATGATGATGAATGGACACTACTTTCTATTTATCTATTTTTTATAATAATCAATAATTAAATTATATTTTTTTAAATAAAAAATATTAAAAATATAAAATTTAATGATTTTAATCTTTGTCTAAACATATAAGCAAGATAATGCATACACATACTTTTAACTATAAATGAATATGCCATTTATTTATTTTTAAAGATTATTTTTTTGACATGTAAATAAAATATATGCCATTGAATTTATTTGTCTTAATATTATTTTATTTATTTTTTTATTAACATCGTATCATCTTAAAAAGAAAATAGCCAACATTACTCTTAAAAATGTATCATGAAATAAATTTTTTTTTTTTTGATGGAACACATGAGGATATATATATATCGTTTTACATTAAGTCTTGTTTAAGAATCAGCATTTAATAATGCGATAACCCATTTTAATTACTTTTAAATTAATTTAGTTAATTTTAAATTTGAAATTAAACTAATAAAATTTTGTATAAACCACATCACAAAGTTTAAATTCAATTGCAACTATTACATTTACTTCCCACTCATATTTTTTTTTCTTAGTTTATAATGAGATATTATTTTATATAGCGCTATGTTTTAATACTGTAATAGTGATATTAGCGATTAAGCCAAGGTACATGCGCTTTAAAGATAAATTATAAATGAATACTCTCATTCATTCAAATATAACAAATGTAATTGAAAGTGATTGCTTAACACCTTCACATTCTCATTTCCATACACTTAAGATTTGCCCATACATAAATGTTTGGGTCAAAAAAATGGGTGGTTCATTCCATTCTTTCTAAAATACTATATCTTGCGTCTGGAAAAAGTGAGAGTATTCATTTATAATTTATCTTTAAAGCACATGTGCATTGGCTTAATCGCTAATATCACTACTACAGTATTAAAACATAGCGCTATATAAAATAATATCTCATTATATATGTTTAATTTGAACTAAAGAATGACAATTTGTAAATTGTAAAGATTTCGCAGGCGTTATTCATTCAAACATAACAAATGTAATTTAAAGTGATTGCTTAACACCTTCATGCTCTCATTTCCATATGCTTAAGATTCGCCCATACATAAATGTTTGGGTCGAAAGAATGGGTGATTCATTCCATTCTTTCTAAAATACTATATCTCGTGTCTGGAAAAAGTGAGAGTATTCATTTCAATTTATCTTTAAAGCACACATGCATTGGTTTAATTGCTAATATCACTATTTCTTAGTTTATGTAAAACTTCAATGCATATTTTACAATAATAAATTGCAAAAGCTAATAAAAATCGTCCATGAAATATTAACAGTAAATTCTATCTCCATGTTTAATCTAAACATAAATAAATCCCTTAATTTTTTTACATTTTAGTATAAACATGTTATATGACAAATATTACAATATATACTTTAACTAAATCTAATAATATATAGTTAACATCTATACATGTTCCTCTTAACTGAATATTTGAATTATAAAACCCTTCAGCTTCATTGTTTCCATCAAATTTAAAATTTAATCAATTCTCCCACTTATTAACTTAAGATTAAAAATGACTTTAACTTATTTATAACTAACTTGCTATTAACATATTATAACATTTATTTATTTGATAACTGCATACAGAATAAGTAAACACCATAAATTCACTCATCAATATTTTAAATAATTTATTTACACACACATATATATATATATTCCATCAAATATTCTTAACTGATATGAATATTGTTTTATCCACACTATTAATCGTTATTAGATTATTCAACTTTCAAATTTATTTACTAAAATATAGAAATATATTTTACTACCATATTACTTCAAATTTAAGACAACTTTTTTATTAACATTTTAAAGATATAATATTAGGATGTGGCTTAAATTTTTAAGTGCATATTTTAATGTCTTATTTCTGCTAATTTCGCACTTCCCATGACAGCGTTTTTCTTTTACGCATGTGCAGTGTATTATGATCATAGGTAGCAATTTATTTGGTGGTTCTCTGTTCACACTTTTCTTGTAATTTCTATTTATGTAAATAAAAAATATTTATTATTTTTTACTATCTATGATAAAATTATTTTTATATTTTTTTTCTAATTTTAAAATCCTACTGCACGCATAGTATTACGATAGTAGATAGCAGTTTATTCGTGAGTTTCCTATTCACAATTTTCTTTTAATGTCTATTTAAATAAACAAAAATGTTTATTATTTTTCAATATTTTTTTTTCTTTCAATTTTCCAATTTTAAAGTTCTCCTGTGTCTTAAATTTGAGAGTAACTTAAATCTGAAATAATGTAGTACTTTCATTTAATCCATTTCGTTCACAAAAGTTTTTCTTACTTACACTAATTCCATTTATTACTGTACTTTCTTAATGTTATTAAATATTTAAGGACAAGTTTCTTTATTAAAATATTTAAGAATAACCACTATAAATCAGGCTGTACATTTATTAATTTTATCAACTGATATCTGTAAGATACTTCAGTAAATTTCAGATAATTTATAACTTAATAATTCTTTAGAATATATGAACTTTTGAAGCACTATCTTAGTCTTAAATTCACTAGTATAAACAATAATTACTTAATAATTTTATAATGTCATACTTCTAGCTTTACATTATTAAAGTTATTTTTAAATTTCACTTCTATGCTGTTTGAAGACAAAGTATTAGTACATTTTTCAACAGAATCCATATTATCTATTGCTACTGAATATTCATTATTTCCTAAACTTATAGTAAACTTTTGTTCTAAAATAAACATTGTCATTTAAAAATGTTGTTTTATATACAAGAGTTAGTATTTAATAAATTATCTTGACTAAACTTTTACTCTTTGGGTTCTTCTCCATCTTTTATTAAATATAGTCAACTAGGGACTAATAATCTTTACAAATGTGGTCCTTCATATCTTTTGAGCTTTGTCATTCAGTATTTACAAAATACATTATTATTTATTCAAAGGTGCCATTGGTTTAAGACTTTGAGCATTGATGGCACCTTTATTACTTTTAGGAGTTTCTAATTATTCTTACTCTCTTTTTTATTTATAATAATTCCCCATATAAACTAAAGAACTTTTTAAATCTGTATATTTTCAGATCACTAACCTGGAATCTTGACCAGCGCTTAAAGAAATCAATGAATATTGATGCACCTATTACATTTATTCACTACAGAAAGACAACTAAATCAATACTTAATTTATTTACCCAATAATAAATATAAACTAAATAACTTCACTAAATTCATTCATAAAGAAACAATTTATTATTTAAAACCTATACAGAAATGGTACTTATTTAAATTCTTTTCTTAAAACTTAACTAGATATATGTAAAATAAATTCACTATTATATTATGATAATTTTTTATACTATGAATAATATCTTTACTTTCATTGGTACATACAAATATTTTATTTTTATAGCAAACAAAATTATCAATATAATCGTTATTATTACAATTATTAAATTCGTAATTATTTGTTTGCATTAATTCTCATCTTGTAGTGATAACTATCTATATCACTGATTGGTAATGAACCACTAAACACCACATGATCACCATTCTTTATGTGTACACAAACTGTTTTCATAGAGACAAAACTCTCCATACAGTAGCACTACTCAATGCAAGCCAGATGCAGTAAGGTGGTTGCTGGAGAGTTGCATTAAACTATTTTGATGATATTGGATGATTAGGCACTAGATTTTATGCACAAAACTTAATGCATTCATTGATTACTTTGGCTTTTACTGGATAATGCCACTGTATAGAGAGTTTTGCCTCTGTCATCGGTAATGTCAAAATCAGTAAGATCAAAGACATACCTATTTTTACAAAATGACCTACTTTCTAAATTATCACATTTTTGCACTAAACAAGCATTATTAACTCTGTTGCCAATACTTATAGAAAGAGAGGAACCTAACTTTCTTATTATATTTAATTTACTTTAAAATATTTTCCACTAATTATGTTATCTAACACCTTAATCTTTTTTATTAGTAATAAATTTATAATGCCTTGAACTATCTTCTAATAAAATGGACAAATTTATTTATTATACTCTTTATTCATTTCATTAAGTCTTCAATATTTTTCTTTCCTTGAATAGATATCATATTAAATTAGTTCCTATTTGCAACTTGTGATTATCTGTGAGTAATCGTTCTTAATAAATAACTCAAAATTATCTGTTTCATGTGAAGTTAAACATTTATTAAGTTCACTAACTTTACTAATAAAAATCATGTCTACATACTTTTTATTATTTATAATGATAAACCCTTTATTATTATTCAAAAGAGTGCTCTCTATGTAAATACTACTGCTTCTTCTAGTTTCTATAATTTCTCCAAGTTTAGCTTTAGATTCAACCTTGGCTTTATCTATTTTAATTCTAATGTAATAAATTCGACATCTGAATCTGTTTTAGATTTCCTAAACTCATCCTTCAACTGATTTCTGTTAGTTTGATATTTTTTAATTTCAACTTTCAATTCATGCAAGTCACCTTTAGACATTTTAAGCCGAGAATTATGCAAAGTTTCTTTATCATCTCTTAATTCAGTTTTCCACTTACCAAATTTACTATTTAAATTATTTACTTTATCTTTTAACTCTTTAGAATTAGCTTTTAACTCATCAACTTTTCTATGTAAATATTCAATTTATCTTTTAATGTTTAAAATTTATTATTTGAATCATGCTCTTAATTCTTCAAATTTACAAACAATAATTTTCAAAATACGTCGACTGACACCTTCAGTCCCTCCCAACATCGTAATATTAGTAGCATCCATTTGTTAACCAACAATTATAAATATATCAATAAAAACATTATAGTTTAAATAAATATCAAATAATTGAATATATTTAAGAACATCTGCTCATCAACAACTACAACCAACTGAGAATTTATATAATAAAATATCACTTCAAAATGAATAAAAAATAAGATTACTTAATTACAACCATTACTCAGTAAAATGTCTAGTTTTTCTGTTTTACTTTACTATAATAACACCATTTACTATCCATTTCATATCATAATTGAGCTTTACATTCAGAATTATATTAAAATTATTTCTATCTTTATCGTACATGTTCTAGTATCAAATACCCCCCCCCCCCGCAATATATATCAGTTATCTCAGGTAAATAAATTTATTTGAGCCTACTTGCTTGGGTGAGAAATGTAATGGTAATCAGTGGTAAATGAATTTATTATGCCCTAGTTAGGCAGCAAATGCAGTGGTAAACTAAGGCAAATTATATTATCATGGACACATTGAGTGCCAATTGTTTGTAATCCTTCAGTGTGTAAAAACAGCATCCAAATGAAAATTGATATTCCTTAAAATTAATTAAAATTAAAAATTGTTTACCTTGTTATTAAAAGATAACTATAAAATAAGTCATAATTTAAAATGGTGTATATATATATATTAAACAGGAAATGCATCAAATTATATTTATTTTTATTTTGCAGTAAATTTTACAGTTAATGTTAGCTATTTTTTTTTTAGAGATGATATTACAGAAAGAATAATGCATTTATTATGTTTGGAATGCTAATTAAAATATATAAATAACTTTATGTGAATAGTTCTGATATGACAAAGTATATATTGATACATTCAATTGCTTATATTTTATTTACTACATACATGTCAAAAAAATAATAACAATAACATTTACATTACACATATCAAACTATTCATATTTATCAAATATAATTAATATATTTTGTATTTTAATTTGTAAAATTATTTTTTTATTATTTTAAAGCACATTGTATAATATTCGTTTATAAAGTTTTTAGACAGTATATTAATGCTATGGAATACTCATATATTAGAAAAGAACTTTCATAGAGGGAACAAGAGAGATGAATCTGATTCTAAATAGGAAAAAAACATTGAAATGAATGAAATTAGAGATTACAGGATAGAATACCATAGAAACAATATACAGTGATAACATAAGTGTGACTTCATTGGAGCCCTTGATCTTGAATTAGACTCTCATTTTTATCTCAATAGCTAAAATAGTACAAAAGTTAGTGTGCATAAAAATAATTTTGTTTAAAAGTCACAAATATAATGTGGTAAAGTCACAAAACTTCTGCTCAAAAGTCTTTACATTTTTTGGGCAATCCCAATATGACATTATAGGATAATATCTCATTGTGATCACTAATGCTATTTAAAAAAATATTATGATATAACTTCATAAATATATTTTGAAAAAATTAACTACTATTACTGATATATAAATGCTAAACCTAGATTAAATATTGCAAAATGCTGAATATGGAATCCTTTCTACCAACTGATGATTGCTGGTTCAGCATGAAATACATATATTGAAGATTGATTAACTTATTTATATGTGCATGGTTATGTGTTTTGGTGGTGTAAGATAGATAGGTAAAGAAAACTTGAAAGCCTCTGTTCAAATCCCTTATAATTTACATCTAAAACTCCAAGTATAAAAATTCATATTCAATCAAATATTACAGATTCAGCATTCTACCCATCCCGCTTTCATATATTTAAATGAATAAGTCCTATACATGAGGGGTCAATGTAACTTTAAAGTCAACATGAGTATGACAATAATATTGGCATTAATATGGGATTTGGGCATTCCCTCATCAGATTTTCAATTGTATGGATGGCTGATGAGTTGGAGGTGGAATAGATTGAGGCCTGTCCATTAAAGTTTGAACATGTTCTATCTTAGTATAAACAGAGCATTAATTTTATATATGTGTGGTGAATGATGATCTGAACTACACAGAATACATATATTTGTGATTATTTATATTTTTCACATGTGTGAAATCATATGGTTTGGTTGTATGAGATAGAGCAGATAGCTAAAAAGACTTGAAAGTTTGTGTTCAAATCCTTTATAATTTACTTTTAAAAGCAGATTGCAAAATGGATAATTTTATTGGAGCACTGAGTACTTATGTATTTTACTATTTACCATTTCCAAATATTGTTAATAAACCATTTAAAATTTGCATGAGCTTTAGTATACAGTCAAATTTGTTTTTTGAATAATTTAAAATGTAATTTACTACTATAATGAATGCCCAAAATATTAAAATCAGATATTTATTAAAAAATTTCAGAATAATGGTTCTCAGTTAAAGCTGCTTCTTACCATTATAACCCTTAATATGTGCTGTGTAAAGGTATCTTTAGTATGAGCTGTGTAAAGATATAATACAGATAGTAATCAAATACTTTCCTGTATATATATAATACAGATAGTAATCAAATACTTTACTGTATATATATATATATAATTAAAACCAATCAACACTCAGACAATCCCAATATCAGTACAATCAACAACTTCAATCTGTTGTCAAGGCAACCAGTGCAATCACCAATCTCAAACTGTTGTCAAGGCAACCTCCTTTTAACAATAAAAGTGGAAGAAGTTGCCTTGACAACAGTTTGAAATTGTTAATTGTACCAAAATTGGGGCAGTCTAAATGTTGACTGGTTTTTAATGATTACTTACAAACTCATTTAGCCATGAACATATATATATATATATATTTAAGTTATATATATATATATATATATATATATTGTAACCTAGTGTTATTGACACTTGGTTTATTTAGCATTGTTTCCACAGGAAAACAATGCTATCCTTTTTTAGAAAATAAAAAGATAAAATAATAATAATATTAAGTGATTAATAAAGTATACTATTTACTCACTTTAACGTGTTTTAAGCAAATAACTAAAAAATTTAGTAATTTGATGTCATTTTGAAGAAGAGCATGAATAATTTAATTAAAATATTAACAATAAGAGCAATTTAATATAGTATAAAAGCACATATTATAAACAGTAATTGATTTTGGATGGGTAGAGGGGGAGAGTAGATGAGTATCTTATCATAACGCACAATAACTTCTGGTAATTTTTAAATTAATTTAGATAATAATGTATACAGAATTATACATCACTAATAAACATTGTTAATTAAATGTATTTATTATTTTTCATTATTTGTCAAATTATTTTGTAATCTATTTAAATCATACGGAAATATATGACTGTAATAAGTTTTTTTTTTTTTCCTTTCTTTTGTTTATGTTATAATTAAATGATTATTTTTCTGTAAGAGGTCGCTAAAAGAAGACCGCCAAATTTTGAAGAAAGTTTAGTCTGACATTAGTTTTACAAGGAGGAAGCAGTACTGAAATTCGGTAACAAATTTTTTTATTATTTTTTAATTGCAGAAATAAATATAAGTCCAGTAAATTTTTAATAATATCATGCGTTGCTAATCCTATTTGATAAGATATTCTGTTTTCTGTTTCCATCTACCTATTTTAAAGCTTTTTATACGCAAAATTGTACTATCTTATGCTAAAGTTCAAAATGACCGTATTAACTACAGCAATCACTGAAAACGTCATTATATTTAAATTAAGCAATATAAGTAATTTCCAGGAAATAAACAATTATTTGTTAACTTTACCTTATTTAATAATCTTTTCATGGTATAAAAGAAAAATTATAATTAAAAGAAATGTTATAAAAGCCAAAGGAAGTTAACGAAAACATTTCGCTCTTCTAAAAGAAATTGTTGCGTTTGAAAATAATGTAAGCTCCCCACATTAAAATATTTTTATTCACTAAAATTATCTAAAAATAATATTAATGATCAAGAATATTTACTTATGCACCTGTATATTTTTTAAAAAGAAAATATAAATTTTCTCAGCAAATATCAGAAAATTTGTATGTGCTTTTACAGAGAATTCCTTATTAAAGACAAATTATAATTCCTAGAGTAGAATAAAAACTACAAACATTATATTTAATTATAACCATAAAATAATATTTATATTATACATCAATTGGAGTCTTAAAACTTCATATCCACGTAAGTCAGCTCAGTCCTTATAATAATAGTATTTTGAAAATTGGATTATTTTATTCATAAAGCTAGCTAAAAATGATACGTATGCCAATAGTAAAAAGAAAAGAATTGTATATGGATCGTCTATCGTCAAATATTCGTCATGTTAAAATATGTATTTTTTCTTGGATCCCAAAAATTATATCAGTTAATTCAAGGAAGAGTTAACATCCAATGCTGCTATGTTTTCTTTGCCTAATTTATTAATTGCACCAGAATGGAGGCAATTTTTTTATATAAATGAAATAATAAAATGTTTTTATTTTAAATTTCTCGTGAACTACGAATGGATCAAGTTCTTCTTCTAGATAAATTGCCCAACGGAAAACATTTTTCTAGTGAGATAATAAGCCTTGTTAAGTAATGATTTTTTTTTACTAATTTGTAAAATTATTTATTTTTTTTTTTATATCTACAGGTTAAAGGCTGTATAGTCAAGTAATATTTAAATGACCTTGTAATCATAAAGGTATGTTTTCCTGTAATTATTCTAGGTTAAATTTATATTTGACATGAAATTTTTTTTTATAAAATGTTTTACTTATGATATGCAATTATGGGATAAATTTATATGTTAGATGCGTAAAAGAAGAAAAATTCAGATACTTAATAGGTAAAATATCTAGTTAAAATTATCAGAAGTAATTAAAGAGAAGTGCTATACAGGATATTACTTATTTAAAGTTTGAAACAAATTTATACTATGTTAATTGCGGAACTTATTCCCAATTATTCTTTATTAACGCATTCACTTAATTTAGTTCAAGATACTATACTACCAATTACTTGTTGAATGTTTCTTTGGCAAAGGTGAAAATTATTATGGTTTATTCTGTGTTATCCATTGATTTCAGACGTTGATCTAAATATACCCCGGAACATAAATTTAGTGTAATTAGTGTATTTGCTTGTCTTGCCCTGATATAGCATCAGTATATGATTAATATTCGCATTAGTAATAATAGTAATGTATCTATTTGGTGGGATGGAAAATGATCTCCCCAAAAGCTTTATTTTCCATGAGGAGAATAGATAAATCTAGTATTCGGGTATGTTTATAACCCAAGTGATCGCTTCTCAGAGTTAGGACGATCAGTAATTTATATCGTATTTAGTGTATTTCATTCATTAAAATCCCAGGAGAGGATTATATTTGGTGTGCGTTCCATTTATGCCCAAGTAAGAGGCAAGGACCCACCAAACTATTTTAATGTAGTAGTTAATTCTACAGACCTTCAGTGTTATTCCATATTCCTCATGAGAAAATAGAGATAATTCCACCACGGAAGGTGTTGAATATTGTGTTTTGTTTAGAAAGTTATGGCAAGATAACGGGTATATTGGAGGTTAATTCCTCAAGATCCATTTAGTAAAAATAGCATGCTAGTATATATGATCAATGTCTGGATTGTGAGGTGGAATAGTGCTGGTAATCCACACGTAAGTCAATGGAGAGAGTAAGTTTAAAATTGCGTGATTTAGAAATTTTTATTTGCCAATGGAGGGTTCAAATACTAGGTTTAATTCGGGTTAATGATTAATTAGCACTCACAATATAACTTATACTGAAGAATACAGTGTGTATAACAACTTCAGTTATTATTAAGGTAAACATTAAAATAATAAGTGTAACTTCTGATAAATAACCCATAAATTATAATAAGTTATCTAAATAAAAACTATCATTTAGTTAAAGATATGATAATAAAAATCGTTTGCATGCATTGCCTAGAATCAGATTATTTGTATTTTAAAACAAATAGTTAGTTAATAAAGTTAAGTAAATGTTCATATAAGATACACTAAACGGATGAGTTGATGTATCGATAATAATATTTAATTTGTTATATTCAATTTGCATAAATGTAAAAAGAAGATGAAGAAGTAGTTCGAATCCAAGTCTAAAAGTATAGACGAATTAATGTTAGTTATATTTTGTTTTATCCATATGGGATCGAATAAATTGTATATGTTTGTTTATTATGTTAATCATAAAGGATAGTTTTGTTAAACTGTAATAATAAATTATAATCTTGTTAAAATTTAATAATAAATTATAGTCTTGTTACAAGTTGTTTTGAGTCATTTTTCTTGTGTGCTAAATAAAAGTGTATTTGCATAATACTTGCAATACGTTCTTGAGTCCAAAATCATTAATGAAATCTTAAATTCAATACACCAGATAGACAATTGTAAGCAGATCAGAATATTTCAGTATATTTTAATTTAATAAGAATTATTTACGGAATGGGAAACTTCAGACCAAGACATTTTGTTTTATGTGTGTGTAAAATCACTTTATTCCCAAACTAGTAGGTTTTGGTTGCACATTGTTAAGTACACCTTTAAGTGAAGTGTCTAAGTAATAAATCTTAGCGAAATTATTGTGTTGTCATGGATGATGGAAGGACACAAAAGCACCCTTGTCTTTTCATCATTCCGACTGAGATTCTGGATAAAATGGCTGTATTATTCAAAATTATGCGTTGTTATTGAATATGGTTATCATCTCGTTAAATATTATAATAGTTGATATGTGGATGAAGACACCTGGAATTTAAATAAGGTAAATGTTTCCTATAGTCAACCAGAATGTCAGTCATATGCGACAACACAATACTGCCGAGCATTTTATTAAATATAACAGAGAACCCTGAGATTAGTGTCATTATTATAAGTGCTTTTAAATTAAGAATTGATTAATTATGATCAACATTACAAGCGTGGCATGGCTTAAGAGATTGAAACTTCTAATTGTATAATCATAAAATATTGAGAGCATATTAGCAAATTAATGAATGTTTTATTTTAGTCGGTAATATTAACAATGACATGAAATCATCATCATCATTGTCGAACAGTGCAAGTACTTACAGCTCAGAGAATGTGTTTTGGATAGAGAAAGAATGTTAGTTATTCTAAATTTTCCTTTTAAATTTATTTTATTAATGATAATTTTTTTAATTCTATCTCTGTCTGAACTGCATATCGCTGTAGCTGAATTATTATAACTAACCAAACGAAGAGATATTAGGTAATATGGGGTTTGCTACCTGAATCATAGACGGAAGCATTTAGGCTTTCCGAATTCTCTTTATTGAATTCGCTCTTTTGATAGGTTAGAATATATATATATATATTGAAGTTATATGTTGGACTATTTCAGATAAATAATATAAATGTTAAATGTACAAGTCACAAAATTGTACCTTAGTCTAATGTTCTCTCTGTGAAATAAAAATAATCATGATAATAGTAACTAAAAAATTTTGGTATTTATTTTTTGACCATATAAGCCACTTGATGGCATTGTCTCTAGCCAAAGCCACATTAATATGCCATTTCTGAGGCCATTAAAGTCACTAGTAAAAATCACTTGATGAGGCCCTTTAAATTTGCCTATAAAACTGCCTTTACATGGCCAGTAATGGCTAGTTCAATGCGGTTTGTGAATTATATCACAATACTCATGTGACTAACAAAATATGCCTACCATAGTACATCTTGTGATGTTTTGTTTGACTATTTCTTCAAACATTTGAATTAGTCTGTTTTTTTATGGTATCATTTGCAAGTATGTTTTTTAAATATCAGTGTTAATTAAAAATATTGATTGAAAATTGTGGGTTTTACACATGAACTGTCTTAAAATTTGTTTTTAATAATTGTCTTTTTCTTCTTGTTTTTAGAACAAAGTTAGGAATGTTGTATTTTTGTTTGGAAAGGGTATTGTCAAGCATGATTTTAGTATATCTTGCAAATCATCACACTCTTTTTGAGAACACTGTATTGTTTATTCAAATGGCATCTTCTGCCCAAGAGCCTGTTAATTTTAGCCAATTACTAACTACAGAAAATGAGGCAGGGTTATTTTTGCAAGATAAAAACATTATACCCTCTGCTAAAAAATGTGCTTGCGGATGAGACATATTGTTAAGGAAAGTGCAAACATACACCTTTGAATGTGAGTCAACATCCTAAAGTGCATCATAGAAAACATTAAACCCGGCTCCACAATCTTTTCTGATTATTGGAAGGGATATCAGACCACTAATCTTGAGGCTTCTGGCTTCAAACACATCCAAGTCAATCATAAATACAATTTTGTAGACCCCATAACAGGCACACACACCCACAACATCGAGTGTCTGTGAGGATTGTTGAAGTGGAAAAATCGAAGACAGCAAGGCATGTTTAAAAGATATGATTTAAGTTCAGTAAAATTCTCTTTGTAATTTAAACTATATTTTAATAATTTAAATAATCTATTTTATCATATTCTCCACTCTACAGTTATCCAAGATATGAATCTCTATCCCTGTATTCATGTACTGTTACATTTAGTTAGCTTCAACATTGGATAAGCATTCTATATGTTTCATTTGTTTGTTATTATATTTGCCATTTAACATGTTAGCAATTTTAAGGAATATTGATTTCCATTTGTATTCTCTCCTTAGAGGCTGAGAGCTTACCATTACAATATATATTATTTCCTTTTATTTCTTAATAAGCTAATAAAAGTCTTAATAGCACAACTTAATTTAATTTTATAAATAAAACTATTATGATTCATAGGCTACAGAGTAGTAGGTCCAATCTCGCTACATTTTGAAGGACGGACTAGCCGTGCTTTTTACTCGGAAAGATCTTAATACAGATGTAGATTAATATATATTTAACCTATTATAAATAATTTATCATAAAGCTGAAGAAATGATATTATTGCAACTCAATTTTTTTTATAAGTAGCAAAAAATAGAAATAATTGCATGACTATTTTTTGTTCCTATTCCGCTTATGAAAGCAATATTTCATTTTTTAAAATATAAGTTTATCATCAGGAATAATCACTTTTTATATTTAAAAATAGAATTATATTAAGTATAAATTTTTTACTATAAACTATTACCTAAGGCAGTGCCTGAGGTGAAATTAGATAAAAGAAAGTGATTCATTTTTTTTTTTTATTGGTGATAAAAATTAGAAAATGAATCACATTTGAAAAAAAAGTTTCGTTTTTAGATGGTTTAACAATGTTTCATATTTCTTATGAATTTTGAACAAATTATTTAAATGATTAAAATCATTAACTATTGAAATGCTGAATAAAGGTTTTAATGTTCAAATTTGAAATTGTTTTATTTGACTTTTTTTTTTTTGCTGTTTTTTATTATTGTTTCTTTATCAATACATTCGGAAATCCAAAATGATTTAGTCAATAAAGAATCAATTATGTAACATTTATTGACAGATTTATTTACTTTGAAATTTCAACAGTTCTAATATATATATTGTAACAGAATGAAAATGTGGGCCATGAAGAAATTGTCCTGGTTTAATAATGTCCCTGAAACATAGCGACATTTATAACAGAATGAAAATAATAAACCAAACTAAAGTGAATATCAATAAATGAATAACAATCTAATACTTAATTCACCAAAACAATGATAATAATTTTTGTTGTAACCTCGTAAATTCTAATTGCATTTAGAATGGATAGAAAATAAATAAAATCTTTGTTTCAAGCTATTAAACCACTAAACATCACATGATCACCGTTTTTTATTATGCTTGCTCATAATCGTTATTACAAAAGGCAAAATTCTAGAAACTAGTCTGGGAATATTGGAAAAGTAGGCACTAGATAGGAATTTTATGCACAAGTCTTCTGACATCCATTGATTACTCTGGCTTGCACTGAGTGGCATTACTGTATGGAGAGTTTTGCCTGTTTCAAGCTATCCTAAAAGTATGAGTGTTATTTGCAATAGATTACATAAAGCAAGAAAACCAAATATCACTTTCTTATAAACAATGATCTATGCTTATTATAGAAACCACTTATAATAGATGAAAATAATAAAGAATTAGACAAATAAACTTTTATTTTATATTCCTTATGAATCCAAATGCTATTTATAATAATACATACTTATATTAGAAGTTAAACGTTATTTATATTTAAACAAAATGATTCATGGATGGATGAGAAAATAATTTAATCTGACTTACAAATCTAAAATATCAATGGTATGTAAACAAACAGGCAAAACTCACTATATGTATTGCCACTCACTGCAAGCTAGAGTAATCAATGGATGCCAGAAGGCTTGTGCATAAAATCTCCATCTATTGCCTTCTCATTTAATATCCCCAGACTAGGTTCTGGCTTCTGACCTTCATCAGTGAAGAGCCTTGGATCTGAGGATTTTATGCATAAGTCTTCTGGCAGCCATTGATTATTCTAGCTTGGTGATTGGCAATAGGTATAGTGAGTTTTTTCTGTTTTACTAATAGTTATAAGCAAGCATAAGAAATGGTGATTATGTGATATCTAAATAAAGATATAACTCAATAATTGATTTCCAATTACAATTAAATAAATTAAAATTAATGCTAACTCAGCCATGCTATTCCAGTAATATCAATATACTCTTATTAATTAAATCAATTATAATATTAAATACTTAATAATACAAATCAATTAACCTATCATATCTTTCCACCTTTACCAACTTAAAATTAAATCATCCTATTAGATAACATTACAATTTATAATATCTAATCACATCAATATATAAAATACATGAGATTCCTATTTGATGCTAGTTCAAATGCTATGGAAAAATCATACCCAAATACTCTTCAGTTTAATAAAGCTATATTGTTAAAACATTAGATTATAATTATCAAGACCTATAAAAGATTATTAGTGTTTATTATAATCAAATATTAGTAGTAAAATTTAATATATAAACTGAATTTACAATTTGCATCAAGGAGTTTTGAATATAATTGAAACAAATCACTCTAATTTGTAACAATAACATTTATTATTATTAACAACTCTCTATAATTAAATAAGATTACAATCTTTAGGGTGAATACTGTATTAACATAATATACACCTTAATCAATAATAGTTTACAATGAAATATATGAATAGCTAATTGCAATTACTTTCATTCATCTTCAATAATTATGATACTTATAGCTTTATCAACATTGAATCAATTCATATATAATTTCTATCTTAATATAATTGTTACTTGTAACTAACAATATAATTACAATAAGTTTTGAATTATTTATTAAACATTTAAGAATGTAAAATCAATTAAATTGTTACTGTATAAAAATATATACCTAGTCAGATAATAAACATTAAATTCAATACAAAGAAAATGATATGTAATTATAACCTCTTACATATCCTGTGGTTGGACTTTCAAAATTTCTGTAACTGCTTCTATAAAGTATGTGGTATAATCAATTCATAAATAGTATCCTATCCAAGTATCATTAAACAATACATTTGCATTGTAAAATTGAATGACACCTAAACAAGTTTACTCATTTTAAATTAATTCAATGTTTATTAACAATGGATAAAAATTAAATTAAAAAAAATATGGCAAACACCATAAACATTTTTATATATGATCCAATTTTGCCTTATGCAATATGTTCTCAATTGACATTCATTTTATAAAATTAAATAGATAATTGTACATCAACCTTCACTTATCAAATGCTAAGATTGAAATGTATATTTATGTAACACAAACATGTTGGAATACATATGCACATTTCAAAATATAAAGAGTTCAAGATATAATTAACCCTTTATATAAAAAAAATAGTTAATTGAAATAAAAAATATACTAAAGAGGTATCTATCTATTCATTTACATTGTTCTAAGAAAATAAAATAAAAATAAATATTTAAAATTAAAATTGTAATTATGAAGCTATATAATATAAACTTGAATTTAGAAAAATAATCTTATATTTTATGTATGTGTAAAATAAATCCCTACTTAACTTAAATTATACTAGCATTTATATTCTATACAATTATATATATAACAAAATAATAATAATATATATTAGCAAATGATCTGATTAATTGTCCACAAATACAACATTTCCAAAACAGTAACATTGTTCTAAGTTCTATTTCTTGAACCATGATCTAGTGACAGTTTTTATTGTAGAAAAATAAGAAATATCATGGAAATTTATTAGATTTGAATCATATTTTGTTAGGTATAATATTTTTTTAAAGATATCCAAAATACCCTTTCATGTAGCAGATATTTGGTTTTTATGACATTATAAATGAGCAACATTGGTTTATATCCATGACAATTCAATGTAAATATCTTTTCCTTTAACCAATATTTGATTCATAAAACATTGCAAGACAATAGATACTAGTCTTATCCATGATAATGAGATGGAAATTGAAACAATTTATATCTTGTGTGTAAATAATTAACCAGTATCATAAAAGTGTATCAGCAGGTAAACATAATCCTTATATATATTTTCTGTTATTAGCATTTAGAAAAGTAGGTAATATCAATTTTTAACACAAAAGAAATATTCCAATGGGTTTTAAACACTATGAAATGATTTTCATTTTTTCAACAAATTGTTGCTCTTCATAAATTCTCAATAAATATGTCCAGTTAATGGACAAATACTGTTGCTTTCACACCATCATTCTATCCATTTAATAATCATATACTTTTAAAAATAAATTAAAAAATCATATGACAGAACTTAGATTTGCTTAGAGTGAGTTTAAACTGTTTAGTTTTATTTATTAACTTTTCAATTGATGTCATAGAAACCATAGCAATGCTCCACATTAACTTCTTAGTCAATTTCAGATAGTGTCCCATAAAGAAAAATATTGTTACACAATAATAACAACAAATAAAAATAAATATTTTATAATTATTATACATATAAGATACAATACTTAATCATAAAATAGCAATAGTACTCTTTCACTCTAACATAAATTAAACAATTTAGACTACACTCTTTTATACTACACTAGAAACATGCTTTTACATATATTTTCCAACACAATATTATACAAATAAAAGAACAAACATATTAGAGACATTAAACATTTAGATATATTATTTGTAATTTACTATTGTGAATGCAGTAATGAAAATATACATAATAAAGAAAAAGAATAATAACTTTACCAAGACTATAAACTTTATTATTTACATATTCATTTTTAGAATGAATGAAGTCAACTCATAATTTTATGCATTACAATTAATAATGAACATTTGTTTTTCTTAGTATTGTATGTTGTCATAGCAACATAGCCTAATGTTCTCCATGTTAATGTATTCACTATTAAAATCAAACAAGAAACAGGAAAAAGAAATTACAACTGACATTTTACCACATATTGAAATTGATTTTAAATTTCAGTAGGTACAATATATATATTGAAACAGATACACTGTTTCATATATATATATATATATATATAGAATCCCCCCCCCCAAATTAAAATGATGTAAGTTAAATTTAAATCAGACTAGCAATATTTCAAAAATAAAAAAAAGACTAATTATACTAAATATTTTAAAGAAGAGGAAGAACAAATGATATTTGACCACAATTGAAAATAATGTCTTTTTAAAATGAAAAATAAAAGAAAAGCAAATATGTCTATATTTGCAGTTAAAGAAAGTATAAATCTTTCTTTATTAAAATTAATAAATTCAAGTGAGAAAAACAAAATTATTTAAATAAAAATCTCTTTACTGCTTTTCAGCTCATTCTATATTTCAGAAGAATAATTTGTAAGGCAAAATGACAGTAATTTAACAATAATTAAAAGCATTTCTTCACCATGAAAAAATTAATTAAAAATTTGAAAACATCTAGCCAGATAAGTAAAAACAGTCTGATCCTGCCAAAATAGAATAGCCAATGAACTGGGATTAATGGCATGAACATGGATGAAAACACACTAAAAACAATTGGGTTCAGGAGGCACATCAGATGAATCCATTCTGATAAGAGAGAAAAGTATAAATAGATTGGAGAATTCAGATTAAAAAAGGACAATTTTATTTTGGAGAGAGATGATTGTTAGATCATTATTCTATATTTGAAAGTCACAAGAGATGACAATTTTTTATGAAGATTTTTAGATTACTAGAAAAGTGAATTGAACCATCAAGCAACTCCATGAAGAATCAGTGTAATATGGGTGGTTAGCCCATTTTTCTCTCTATTCACTATCATGAAATAAGCCTCCAGTGCCTGTCCAAGCCATTCAAATTCAAGACCCTCCCCCATTATTTAGAAACAGCAGTAAATGAAGACCTTAGTTAAGCATTAGAAAATAATTCAATTATTAATTCTATAATAGTAATACTGCTTCACTTATCAATTATTAATTTTATAATAAGTTAACAATAGAAAATTAATGAAATAATATGAAAACATTAATTGTGTTATGTTTCAAAATTATAAATGTTCTACAAATATGGAATGGCTGATAACAAATTTATGTGTAAAAATATACATCCATGTTTGACTGAATAATAATTATCTACAAACATGAAATTGTTATATATTAGAAAAATTAAATGATGATGATTTAAATGTTTAAATGCTTACCTGAATAGTCCACATCTGGATAAAATTATAAAATTGATGTAAAAATATACATCTATATTTGACTGAATAATAAATATCTATAGACCTGGAAGTGCTATATATCAGAATAATTAAATGATGATGATTTATAAATGTATAAATGCTTACCTGAATAATATACATCTGGATAAAGTGATAAGATCTATGTCTATGTTTGACTGAATAATAATTATCTACAAACATGAAATTGTTATATATTAGAATAATTAAATGATAATGAATTATAAAGGCCTATATGCATATCTGAATAAACCATATCTGAATAAAATTATAAAACCTATGTATACATATACTTGATAAAAAAGCTTTTTGACTTCTTCACACAAGGTGAACATAAATTTCTAGATGCTTCCAGTCTCTATGGCACTACATCCTCTGATGAGCAGGAAATATTGTTGTAGGTGGGGTGATGTCTACATTGGGGAATGTCAATCAATAGTTCCTTCCTTCAATATGCTCATCAAGAAATAATAATATATGACAAAATATACATCCATTTATATCTCTATGGCTAGTCTTTGATAGGATGAATCTTTTAAACTCAATTTATAATTCTAATTGTGCAAATCATAATCAATATTTAATCAATATAAACCTAAATAAAAAATATCATAATAACAAGTGCAGAGCAGTAAGTTATTATTCTTAATACAATAGGATTCTGAACCAGTGGGCAAAATAAGCTAAATACACCTTATTTAGGCTTATTAACCCTATAACCAGCTTTTCTGACTATAATCAAATTGGCTATAAAACTGGTAATTTTTAAGTTATCGTAGTGAATTTATGCTCATTTTAAAGCTTAAAATGTACCTTAAGGTGGTGCCCTCTCTAGAATTATTTTACAAGTAAAAAATTAATAATATTTAAATTTAAAGCTGTAACAATGGGAGAAGCCAGACTTTCCAAGGTGCTGATTGGTTCTCATTTTGAACAAAAGGAAATGCTTTCCAGCAATTTTGACAGCTGCTTTGTTTTGATTTTCAAAATGAAAATGAATGTTTTAAAGTATTTTTCTTAGTATTTTTTTACATATTATAAATTATTTTGATAAAATATGCTGAAAATATAATTATTTTAGAAGGATAGTTAAGATTTTAGTAAAAATTCTTTACTTTTATATGAATGTAAATTGAGAAAGATATCAATGATGTAGGTCACATTTTCTTATAGGTTACAAAACATTCATTTTAGGATTTTCACTATTGATTATTTTTATAATTATAAATAGAAATATATTTTTGAAAAAACTTTCATTCACTTTAATAATCTGACAAATTATTAATTTGCTTTTTAGAACGTAAACTAAAATGAATGTAATATTAAAAGACAATTATGTTTTTACTGCTGATTTTGAAATTGACCAATCAAAAGTTTAGAGTTTTAACTCACTTGGCCAATGTGAATCTTTACCAGTGGAAAGATTAAGTTGAAGAAATGAATTATAATATCTTCACTAAAGAATTATAAAATTTAATACACTCACTGTATCAAGACATTTGGCATATTATCATATATAATAAAATAAAATTTTGAGAAATAAAATAGATAAAAATATAGGCACAACCACTGTATAGAATAGAAAGTAGATTTTAAATAAACAAATGGCTATAATTATTCTACTTTAGAATAAGTAAATTTAAAGTTTATAAATATAATCTTAGGCAAGATTTATAATAGGTTTCATATTTACTTTAGATAAGAAATTAAAGTGTTAAATTTTGAATATTAATTTAAATTATAAGCTATAGGTTTAAAGACTAAGGTTTAAAGTACATTTAGAGTTCTCTGTGGTGTTTTGAGAAATTTTTATCTAACTTCTTAGCAACTTGTCCATCAGCACTTCTGGATAGTGGGTGGTAGAAAATATTGATATCTGGATAGGATATTGTTTTAGTTGTGATCTTCTTGCAATAGGCTGTTGGCAGGAATGTCTCCCATCTCCATGATGATGATGATATGCCATTTCACATGTAGCATGGGATTAGCGATCATCATTTCCTACTCTGACATATTAAAATTAAAGGCATAGAGTATAGTAGTGATGCTTCTTTAAATTATAGTATATTTTTTATAATATAAAATCCAGCTTATTTATACTGGACTGAGATCAACTTATAATTTTAATGAACATATTACAATCTTTGAGTAAATACATTAGCATCTTTGAACTTTGATATTTTTAATTACTAAAATAATTTCAATCTTTTATTTTACTCTTTTAACAGGATGTTTTTGGCTAAGTTTAATAATTTCTATTCGCCCAAGATTTAGCAATAGTTCTAGTTGGCTAAATCTTGTTTACAAAAAAAAAAGTAATTTTTTTTAATGTGTGCCCCGGGACAACCTCTTGTAAGGCGGCTGTGCTAATCACTCGACCACCAATGCTCGACTAAAAAAAAAGAAGATAATTTTAAGAATATATTATTGTCAAACCCAAACTTGGACTTTTTCCTCACACTATACTAAAACAGATGTGTATGAGGCGATTCTTATTTACAACTTATTTTAAGTCAAACTTATACATTTTATGAAATGATCGAACACCATGATGCTATATATGTTTCACAGTAGTACATGGACTTCACATTATGCATGTTATTTTAAGTGTATAAAACATACAATTAACTTTTAAATTTAAATAAATGATGAATTAAAACGTATATGACTTTTGGAATAAATATCTGCCGCAATATAGCTATACCAATTATATTACAGACATTATATTCACATACATGTGTGTAGCATCACATATACAACTGTGTTAGTGTCTTTAGATGGTACTCTTTAAGGGTTTAAACCTGGCACAGATAAAGATGTATGGGTAAATAGGTGAAATGTATATAATGAAGGAAATATACCATTTCAATATTAGCTATTATATAAAAATTGTTGTGGCAAATTAAAATAAAAACATTATATAAAAAAGATTATTTAGTGTTCTTCCATTCCTAAAAAATCATTCTTTGTCACTGATATATATATATATATTGTAAAAAAAAAGGTTGCCTTGACAACAGCTTGAAATTGTTGATTGTTATCGATATTGGAATTGTCTGAGTGTTGACTGGTTTTTAATGATATCATATTAAATATGAAATTAGCATAGATTAATGTATATATAACTAAGAGAAGAAAACTACTCTTTATGAGTCTATAAACAAATAATACATGTATGTTTAGAAAATATCAAGAATAGAATGTACCCATGTATTTTTTAAGCTTTAGATGTTTAGAAAATGTTTTGAATTCATAACTTGAGGAAATTAAATGCATTAACTTATGCTACTTTCATATTTACATTTATTAACTTCTATATATTTATTAATACAAGATATAATTGATTATTAGTTTAATAATTATTAATGCCATATTTTCTTTTGGCTGAAATATTTGGTCTATCCCAAATTTTTATCAATATTGACAAGGCTGTCTATATACATCAAAGGCTTAGAGAATAGGTAGATCTATTTCTTGATCCTTGATAATTATGTAGAGAAGTAGTACTCAAATCTTTTCCTTATACCCTTTAAACAATATGAACATTTTTCCATAGCTCTATTCTCAAATAAAAAACTTTGGCATCAAAATAAGAAAAACAAAAAGTTAGCAAATAAAAATTATTTATTTTAAATTTTTAGTAACCAAAATGTAATTAAAATAATAAAAGTTAAATATTTAAATATTTAATTTGTTAAGAAATAAAATATATTACTATTATTATTGTTGTTGCTGTTGTTATTGTTACTATTACTACTACTACTATTACTACTACTACTACTACTACTACTACTACTACTACTACTACTACTACTACTACTACTACTACTACTACTACTACTACTACTACTACTAGCATGTCTAAAATTCTTAAATGCACATATGCACACACACCCATAAAACAATCAAAATATTGTAAAAAGTTTTTAAATTAAGATTAATAAGAATATTGAGCTTCTTTTGCAAAACATAATTTTTTAAATATAAGGCTCTATGTTACTTAAGTTTAAACATAAATTAAGCTCAAATATTAATTTTCTATTAAGAGACTGATGTAGAGCTGGGTTGGACATATTGCTAAAAGAAATAATAATAGATGGACAGTTGAAATCTTAAACTAAATTCCCAGAGATTGTAAAAGACCTAGAAACAGACCACATGTGAATGGATAAATAAAATAAAAAAGTGTGTTGTGATGTGGAGAAGGGAAGATAGAGATCACAGATGATGGATTGAATTTGGAGAGACCTCTATCATGCAGTGAATTGATAATGGATGAAAAAGTTGATATTGAATTATAATTTTTCAAAAATAATTTTGTTTCATATACCACCTGTAAGCCAATTGTTTACTACTTATGGTACATGTATCACATTTTGAGAATTGCTAATATAGATTATTAATTATTCATCATCTGAGAAAGAATGATTTGCTTCTCTTAATTGCATACAAAATAGCAGACTAAAATATTATTTTTACATGGTCATTATATAATAACTTTAGTAAAGTTATTTTTATTATTTGGATTACAATAACAAATTTTAGTAGTGAATTTTCTAAGCTACTCAAGGCAGAGACAAAATATGTTGTATAAAATATTGCAAAGATTTTTCAACTATCAGCATCTTACTGCTCTACACATTTCTATACAGTTTTACTTTGTGGAATCAATATATTATAATATTTACTTCAATGAGAGAAAAGAGGCATATATTGGTACAATATTTTTGAAGCACTATCATACCATGTTTTCAAACAATAACTGCTTAATATTAGATCATTGTAATTCAATAGTTGCTTCCACAAAGCAGTTTCAAGAAATAGTATCAAATATGCAATTATTAAATGGAACCAATGTTTCATTACATGCATAAATCACATATCATTATCACATAAAGTCAGCACTATTTGGGAACCTAAAGTAATTGAACAAATTTTGTTGAGATAAACAATCCACAAATAAGGTAAAGGTGTTGTCTACTGCATGGAAATCACCTTAATATTCTAACTATATGGTGAATCAGTAAAGTCTTTTTGTACTGAAGGATAGATATTGATATACTTTTTTAAATCAATCTTCAACAATCATTAATGAATTTAAATAAAAGTATTTTTCAGTTGTTTCCACTTTGTTTTTTATTCTTAATTTCTCTACCATGAATTCCTCCAGGACATATATTTATTCATCTATTTATTTTATAATTTATGTAATCTGTTCCAGTGAAAAGATGGCTGGTAGCAGGCTCTTTCTCCACACTGCATTCCATATCATGTGTTTGCAGTGATATAGTTTTAGACATTCACCACAAAATTTGTTGATACAATCATCTTAGGTATCATGAATTACAACATGAAATGTGACAGGTGTTTCATAATGTATAAAGAACAACATGCTAGCCTAAAATTTTATTTTAAATTGGGCAAAACTGATAGTAATATATTTAAAATAATTCATATATGCATGAAAGTGAAGAAGTGAGTTGAAATGATGTTTTCAAATGGTTTTCAAGAGTATGTGATGTTAGGAAAAACATCAAAGGCAGCTGATAAAAATATAAAATGCACTGACATTTCATGACATAACTTGTGATCCAGAACTGTTAGTGTCTTAAAATTATTATTGTGAATAACTAAATTAAACTGCTACATAAGTGTCAGTTCAGAGATGATGCTTCAGATGGCTTTGAAAGAAAATTGCTCACTGTTTATCTATCTTTTTCTAACTATAGATCTGTTAAACTACTCATCCCATTTAACTGAATTGCAACATGTTAGAAAACTTGACCTTTACTTATACTTTTCTAAATGCATCCAGCAGCTAAAATTAATGCTGACTTTAGTATGGAATACAATGTTTCAAGTAATAGTATCTTACCTTCTTCATCAAGTATTGCTAACTTACTAGTGACATCTAATAAGGAAATTAAATTAATGAGTTTAAAATGGCCCTTTAGCAAATTACATTATTCTGGCAAGGTCTTGGTTGATTAAAGAAGCAGCTTAAATTCAGTACTAAAAAATCAAAAGATCCCACTTCAATTGCCATGTAAGTTGTCATTGGCAACCCTAGGGTATTTAAAAAAAGAGAGGAAAAAAAATAGTACTCAAATATCAACAGACAAATATATTTAGAAATGTATAAATAAAAGTTTGTGTTTCTAAAAATATTTGACCAATTGATGAGTGCTGGTTCAGCATGAAATATGGATATTGGAAATTTTTTTTTTCACATGTATGTGTTTATGTGTATCAGTTGTATTAGATAAATT
The DNA here is from genome assembly GCA_028023455.1 of Epiperipatus broadwayi. NCBI lineage: Eukaryota > Metazoa > Onychophora > Udeonychophora > Euonychophora > Peripatidae > Epiperipatus > Epiperipatus broadwayi. The sequence continues at coordinate 41,099 of JAQFVV010013884.1, forward strand.
GGATAGGTGCAGGAAGCTTGAAAGTTTCAGGGAAGTCCCTACATTAAGTTTGGTATAGGCAATATACATATATTTAAATATTAATAATTTAATTAGGTATTGAAAACAGTTCAACATATAATTACAACTAAAATACCAACATAGATGTTACTTTTTACAATTTTTTCATGATGCAGTTTAATGATTTAGTTGCTTACTTTAATTCATATTAACTTGTTAGTAATCTCTCACCAGATGTTTCATATTTGATTTGTTCCACCATACTTTGATGTGTTGAATAAAGTAAAGTATGATGAAACTATGATCATTTTTGTTAAGTGTCCATATCTTATACCTGTAAGTAAGCATTGATAAAATCGTTTTGAAAATCTTTCTTATTGCGTACAGGCTTCATTGGTCAATATGTTTGATATTTTTATATCCTGGGTTTAAATGTGGGTTGAGGAAATTTAACTTTTTTTTATATTACCCAGTCCATAACTATGATTATTCGATGTTAGTTAGTAAATGGATATTTACCTATTTTTACAAAGAGGGTGAAACAAAAATCAAAAACCTGCTCAAATTTTCATTACCGAATACTGAGTACTGTTTTGGCTGTTACTCTACAAGGGGACTGTCGGACAGAACTTTGAGTAGTAGCAAAATATTTAAAGACTATTTTACGGTTTCATATTTTAGATTTAAATATTAAATTTATCTTAAAAAGAATCTACTTTTAAATTAAAGAACTAATTTAATCTAATCTCTTTACCCTTCTCTTCCCCTCTTCTCTCTATCTTCTCCCCCACCTTCTACACCTCCTCTCTCTTTAATTTTGAAAAATCAAAATTGAATACTTTGTAATCATGCGTTGCTATGAAATTTTAAAACGTCAAATACCCATCAGACTAACCATATCTTATCTTGAGACAAAATAATTATAATTATTAAATTACTCTAGATAAATACTTTGCATATAATAAAGATGTACATGAGAGATTGTGACCTGGGCCAACTGATGAGCGCTGGTTCAACACGAAATGCATCTTGGGAGTCATTTGTCTTTTATTATATCTTTATTTATATGTGTTTAAAAAAATGGGGAAGTATGGAGATGTTTATTATATCTATGACAATAAAGTGTGATAAAATTTTTAGCCAGACCATGAACTTGAGAAACAGAGTCAACGCTTGACATCTCTTCACTAAGTTTCGCAGAATAATAGGCATTTAATCAAAGAAAGAAATTATTTTGCTGATTATTATAATCAAAAAAGCAAGTCATATATGACGTGACATTACTTTTAATTGCTGATTATTGAAGATTTTAAAAAATGAAATTTGAAGAGTAATAGTAAAATGGCCTTTAGAAATTGATAGTTATTAATAAATGAATTAAAATAAGAGGACTTTTACGAAATTTATTTTAAGATAGATATATTCCTTCAAAATCTGTGTATCAAGTTAGAGGGGAATAAATAAAACCGATGAAAAAAAAACTAAATTGATTTTAAAAAAAATGAAAGTAATTATGATTACTTGGAACATAAAGTGATAGATAAATAAACTCAAAACATAAAGTGAAAGGCGTGTTATCGCAAAACAATCTTTTAAATAGCTCACACGAGGCTAGGACCAACCAACAGATTGGTCGGGTTTGAATATATATATATGTTTACTCCTGTGTTAATCTTCGGCTATGGATACCTATTTACTGACCAAATATCAACTTTGGTTATAAGTCAGCTACGTGGGAAAAAAAATTAAGCCTGGTTGAATCTTTTCAAATTTTATCTAATTCAGATTTAATCGCAGGTCAAGAAAATGGCAAGAGTATATTTTACCATCACATTAGGAAGCCTTCTGAAAAATAGACATGCTTATCCATTAGTATCAGTAATAATATATGAAGTCAGTGTATTATAAGATATACCATCAAAGCAATTATAATCTACTTGTTAGAGTCTTAAATTAATTAAACGTTATTTTGACATTTCTAACATGTGTGCGTGTGTGTGTGTGTGTGTGTGTGTGTGTGTGGGAGGCGGTCCTATGTGTAACAAAAGCTTTACAGATTCATATTGATAGTTACCCTGCTTGGTATTTTTTTTCGACAGTTAACGTTATCATATATAGAAATATAATTTACAAGATTTTTAAAGTAATGTTATTTCTTTAATTGTACATTTTTTTAATGTTTCATAATAGTGCAGGTTTTTTAACCTTGAAAACACTCGGATCGATTACAGTTTTGCACCTTCAGGCGTTCGAACTTCCAAGCCATAAAAACGTTCGATTATTGTAATTATTAGTTGATTAAAATCCCGACTAAATATTTTTTTATGATATTTACTTATAACAATTACAAAATATTATTATATTCATTCTTAGAAAAATAGATTTCAAAAAATACTTTTAAAGTAAAATGATTTAATTTATTGTTACATTTTTTAATGTTTCTTAATAATTAGTAATGGGTTTTTTTTTAAAAAAATCTTTGAAAAAGGGCTAACAAACTCACCGCAGGGGGGACTAATTATAATAATAATAATAATAAAGGAATCAAGGAAAAAAGATAAATTTTAAAAGTAAAATTTTAATAACATTTATTGTTTTTTTTTATATACTAAAATCTTACTTATTTATCCCTAAATTTTGATGTAAACGAAAATGTGGTATTTTCTGTATGTGTGTATATGGGCTTGTATAGAAATCGAAACTGATTTACATATAAATTACGTAAATATATATATACTTAAAACAAACAAACAAACAAAAAGTATAGTTGTTTTGTTTTTTTTAATTAAATTAAATGACTGACTAAACAGATTTTAAATTGTTGAATAAATGATCTGACAATTGGAAATAGTGTTGTAATCGTCTTTTTTATGTAACAAAGGAGAAGAAATATAAATCTGTCTTCAGATTATATAATTAATTTGTCCCGAGGGTTTAAAAAACTTAATAACCTGTCTTTTGACACGTGATAACTTTTATATACAGGTAATTTACTGTTTGAGTGTTATTTATTTTATTCTTTCAACATGAAAACAAGGGGGTTATTTTTAATATTTCTGCTCTCAGTTAGCTTACCTTTCTCCTGGTCCGGCTCTTATAAAATTCATAAAGAAACAAGTACAAATGAAGATAAAAACTTTAAAAAGGAAGGTAGAGAATATACCATCGAACCAGATAGCTATGATAACACTGAAGAATCAGAGGTTTCAACAACTGAACAATCAAATGTTGTAACCACTGAAGAATCAGAGAGATTAACAACTGAAGAATCAGACAGTCTAACAACTGAAGAATCAGTTGTTTCCGAAAGCAATTACCCAGATAAAAAGCCAGATTTTACGAATGCGTTGTATATGGATGATGATAAAAAATACTTTGTTAAATGGAAAATCAACGCAACCCATATTGTGTTTGAAGTTGAAGTCGAAACATTAGGATGGGTGGGGCTTGGATTGGCACCTACTGGTGGTATGCCCAATGCAGATATTGCTGTTATGTGGATAGTAAATGGAAAATTAACTTTACAGGTATTTATTTTAGTTTTGTTTCATGCTATGAGGCTGATGTTGATGTTTGTACAGGGTTCTCTCTATCTCTCTCTCTCTCTCTCTCTCTCTCTCTCTCTCTCTCTCTCTCTCTCTCTCTCTCTCTCTCTCTCTCTCTCTCTCTCTCTCCATATATATATATATATAAGAACAAAATATTGGAATTACTTCTATCAACTTTCAATATACTAATATATAAATAAATATAGCTATAGCTAGCTAATGGAATAAATCCTACTTCTAATATCATTTGCCGTTAAAATTTAGCTACAGAGGTTAATTATTAATTTATATATTGAAATATCAAAAACGGCAGTTATTTCCAGTGTTTTGTTTTATTATATATTATAGTATCTGATGTATGCAGAATTGTTTTAACTTTACCTCAATTGCTGTTAATCTTTGATTTTTTCTCCTTAAATACAATTATTATTTTATAAGTATAGAGGATTTGAACTCAGATTTTCAAGCACCCTTCAACTATCCACACTATTTCATACAACTGATACACATGACCACATACATGTAGAAAAGATTAATAATCACCAATATATGTATTTCGTGCTAAACCAGCACTCATCAGTTGGTCCAGACTATCATCTCTCACACACATATATAATCAATGCTCAGTTTATATATATGTGTGAGAGATGATAGTCTGGACCAACTGATGAGTGCTGGTTTAGCACGAATTACGAATATTGGTGATTATTAATCTTTTCTACATGTATGTGGTCATGTGTATTAGTTGTATGAGATAGTGTGGCTAGTTGAAGGGTGCTTGAAAAATCTGAGTTCAAATCCTTTATACTTACAATTAAGCTCCCAGGTTTGTGAAGAGTGCCTGGTTTCAAATATTTATTATTTTATGTGATTTTATTTTTTTAATTGTATATATCATAAATAAATAAAATCACAAATGCATACACATATAAAGGTAAAACAGACTTTTTAGTAAATATTCCAATGGTGAGTAAAGGTCTTTATAACAACCTATCATAGATGGATAGTAAAGAAGGCAGTTTTTACCAGGCTTGCTAATTGGTGAGGATTTGAACAGTTATCTATTCTCGTTTTATCTTCTAGCTAAGAATAGCTAGATACTCATTTACCAACCAATTTTGGATAGGTATCTGGGTTGGTTATGGATGGTTATGTAAAATATGAAATATAATATCTTTTTATTGGCCTGATTTCAAACTTTAAGTGCAGGCATAACATGTATAAATATGCATGTGTTTGAATTTTGAAATAAGGCTCTTTATTATGTTATAATGTACTTTTAGATGTGTTATGCTAAAATAAATTATATTAAGGCAGCATGATTTAATGACTTATTACCATTGTAAAACTGTGGTGCCTAGTTATTCTAATCTATTTTCAGGCAGAGAATCCAAAATACTGACAACTCCTCTATGATAGGCTAAGTGATGAGTTGACTGGGTCTATCTATTGTTAACATTCTTTTTTAAAATTTTACAATACTTAGTGACCATTTATTTAGTACTTTACTTCCTTTTTCCCCTTTGATCCATTTGGAATTTGATTCCATTCAAATATTTATTTTTGATTACTTTCCAAAAAATGGGTAATGCCTAACAAATCAGTCGACATACTCCAGGGTTTCTTGTACTACCTTATTTACCTTTGTGAAAATAAGTAATTATAGATGTGGCATATTTAATTTTTTGAGATATTTTAAGATACCAATAAAAGGATTCTATTAATTATGTCATTTTCATTATCAAAAAATCTTTGTTGCATTCAAATATATGATTACAAAAAAAACAACAATCTGGAAACAGAAATAAGATTCAAACTGTACATAATAACAACTCTACTAGCAGTCAAAAGATTTGACCATTATCATACTTGAGTACATTAAACATATGACTATTCTATTCATGATGGTATTGCAATAATGTAAGAAATAAAGTTCTGAAGATAACTGTAGAGATGAAGAAAGACTTAAAGTTTGTAAGAAATAACACTTTAAAAATTAACATTTAAGCAATTTTCATCAACATTGCATTTGAAAAGTAAATAATCTGGTTAATTCCAAGATTCTAGATCTTATCATGTGACAATTTGGTGTTCAACTAAATATAAATAACAAGAAGTCACTCTAAGACATCACATGACTAACAAGTAATAAATAACCTTAACTTACACATTGTAGCATCTTCTTTTATTCTTACTACATTTATGCTATCTAATGTAATTATGGCAAAAAAATAAAACCACCACAATTTAAAGTAACAATTGGTTTCAGATCTATATAATTATGCAAGAAATTAAGCTTGGATTGAGACAACAGATTTTTAAGTTTGGGATTATGTAACAAAAAATAAAAATGGACCCTAAAGGAAAATCTAAGATCCAAAAAAGGTTTAAGGATATTGGCCAAAAATTTAAAAAGCTGACAAAATCTATAAGCTAGAAACTAGCATGATGAATTTGGATAGGTCAACACTGGGTAAAGGTTTATTAAATACTATATCTATAGATTACTAAAGCTTACACTAGATGGTATTAAAATCATAAGAATAGAAATAGTTCTTTTTGTGGGTTAGCCAATTATATCTTAATTAATAAAGCAAGTCATATATAATGTGACATTATTTTTATAAGCTTGTAGTTACAAAAATGCAATACAGAGAGCATACCAATAGCTCAAACAAGTTCTTAATTAATAAGTGCAGTATGAGAAAATATTTAAAATCTCTATCCAGAACACTCTCGTCTCCAGACCAACTGGTTTCAAGCTTATGGCTCACATCAGTGGAGAGCTAGAATATTCGGACACTAGATCTAAAATATAAACTCAAAACCCAGCACTTATTTCAAACATATATTTAAGTAGAAACTCTGAAATTTAAGTTAGGTAGCTGGATTTAAAGACATTTTCATGTCCGAAAATTTCAGAGTTTCTACTTAAATATTTGTTTGAAATAAGTGCTGGGTTTTGAGTTTATATTTTAGATCTAGTGTCTGAATATTCTAGCTCTCCACTGACATGAGCCATAAGCTCACAACCAGTTGGTCTGGAGATGAGAGTGTTCTGGATAGAGATTTTAAATATTTTTTCATACCACACTTATTAATTAAGAGCTTGTTTGAGCTATTGGTACACTCTCTGTATTGCATAATTATATCTTGTTTGCCACATCACAGAAAAAAACAAGAACTCAATCTCAAAACAAATTCTAGTTCTAGGGTGTCTATAAATAAAGTATATGACCAGAAACTCAAATTATAGGTTTTATTTCAGAACAAAAAAAAAGAATATTATAAAATAATGAAAATGACTAAAAAAAGTAGTATATAATAAGAGTATAAAATATGTTGTTGTATCGTTGTGAAGTGTGGATACCAAATAAAAAATTAAGGATAGATTAGAGGATTTGAGAAATGGGTGTAGAAAAAAGGAAATGATTAGTTGGGTTGATAGAATGATAAATGAGCAAGCTTTGATAAGAAAGCATGAAGAGAGATTTATTGGAGAGATTGGATAAAGAAAGAGAAACTGAATTCGGTATTTATTGAGAGGAATGAATTGTTTAATGAGATATATTTTGAAGAGAATAATGGATAATGATAGAAGGAATTAAAAAGATTGGCTTTATTGAATGATATAAATGATAAAATGAGTTATATGAACAAAACAATGTGAGAAATAATTGAGTTGGTTGTGTAAATATGGATAAGTAATTAAGTTGACTTTGGAATTGCTTGTGGATCTGCCTATGAGAGGAACATTCTAATAATAAGATTAAAATAATTTTATCTTTTTTATTGCATTGCCAAATCCATATAATATTAATATCATCTATGTTCTTTAATACTTTATACAATGCCTTAGTTAAGATTTGAAAATATAAATAGAAGTTCTGAAGAAGATTGCTGGGGCAATCGAAACTGTCTAGTGGGTTGTAAAAAAGTATTATAAAAAGAAATACAGAACATAGATGATATTAATATTAGTCTGCATGTTGGAAGGGTTAATATTAAAATAAAATAGCCTTTTCAAAATCATAATTTAAAACAATAATTATATAATCATTATCAAACAAAAATTTTTAATTATCCACTGTTTTTATGTTCACTAACTTTTCTGAGCAGTGCTGAAAGAAGTATTTCATGGATTAAAATGGAAAGCTAAAGAAGTAAAAGTAAATGGAGATTATTTAAGACATTTAGATTTTGCAGATGATGTAGTTGTTTTTGCAGGTAATGCTTCAGAGTTTCAGGAAATGTTTCAGGAGTTATCAGATGAAAGTAAAAATGTAGAAGTAAAGGTAAATGTTAAAAAGACTAAAATAATATTCAGTGGATTTTTTCAAAAGATGAAAATAAAGACTGATTAAGATGAGTAACTACAAATATCTTGATCAGATTATTACTACAGATGGAAACATAATAAATGAAATTAATCATAGAATTAAACTTGGGCTGAGTGCTTTTGATAACGTAATACTAATAAAAATGTTTATGTATTTGAAAAGGAATGTCTTTAATAAATGTGTTTTACCAGTTCTTGCTTATGGATCTGAGACTGGATATTTAATAGAAAACCAATACAGAGACTTCAGACAACTCAAAGAAATATGGATAAATGCATGTTAGGAGTAACAAGAAGAGATCAAAAATTCAATATATTGGTAAGAGAACAAAGACATAATTGAAAGAATTAAATGTTTGAAGTGGGCTGGACATATTTCTAGAAGAAATGATAATAGATAGACAATTGAAATCATAAACTGGATTCAAAGAGATTGTAAAAGACCCAGAAAGAGACCACATGTGAGGTTGATGAATGAAATAAAGTGTGCAGGGGTAATGTGGAGAAGTTAGAGATTAGAGAAGGATTGAACTTGGTGAGACCTTCATTCTGTAGTAGATTGATAATGGTTGGCAATGATAATTATCTTTTGTTATTTATTGCCTATGACCTCAATAAATTAAAATTTTATAAGTTCTACACAATATGTCCTAGAAAAAAGGTGATCAATGACTGAATATATCTTGCAGTTTCCTGTAATGCGATTTCTGAATCAAAACATTAGTTACATAGCAACACAGTTTTTCTATTTAGAGCAAAAAAATTAAGACATACTAGCATGTTTAGATTATGAATTACAACATTAAATGTGATAGAGTTTCTATCTTAACCCTCAATTTGAAAAACAGACTAACATTAAATTTTATTTTAAATTGAGAAAAATTGTTATTAAAATGGTTGAAATGATTCAAATTATACTACAGAAATATTTTTCATTAAATGTATAATCTTTAGTCCAATATATTTCCATGAAATAAGTTTATGTCTAAGTTGTGAATCCAGAAACTTTGACACTTATCAATAAAACTGTAGTATTTCTCTCTCTCTCTCTCTATATATATATATATATGAAAAACAAAAACAAGTTACTCACATAACCTGCTATCACTTGTTATTTATGTTCAAAAGATGGCGCTCTACCAAAACCACCGAACAAGTGTAAAATTTGTTTACATAAACGAAAAAAGAGTCAGAATTAACTACCTCTTTCATTTGCTCACACCCCAGATCAGCTGATTTCAAGCTGGTTTGCTCTCCTCAGTGAGGGATAGAGTATAGAAACTAGATCTAAACACTGACTCTCAAGTGTTTATGCAAAACGTTTCTATCAGATTGCAAGCGTGAATTTTTCAGACCAGTAAAGTCTTCAAACTCAGCCTAGCAAGCCAGATATTTATATGGGTCTGATCTCAGTTCAGTATCACCATATAATCAAAGTCTCTGCAATATATATATCATTGCAAGAAAACTTTAAAGGTACATTTATGAAAAACAAAAACAAGTTACTCATGTAACCTGCTATCACTTGTTATTTATGTTCAAAAGATGGCGCTTTACCAAAACCACCGAACAAGTGTAAAATTTGTTTACATAAACGAAAAAAGAGTCAGAATTAACTACCTCTTTCATTTGCTCACCCCCAGATCAGCTGATTTCAAGCTGGTTTGCTCTCCTCAGTGAGGGATAGAGTATAGAAACTAGATCTAAACACTGACTCTCAAGTGTTTATGCAAAACGTTTCTATCAGATTGCAAGCGTGAATTTTTCAGACCAGTAAAGTCTTCAAACTCAGCCTAGCAAGCCAGATATTTATATGGGTCTGATCTTAGTTCAGTATCACCATATAATCAAAGTCTCTGCAATATATATCATTGCAAGAAAACTTTAAAGGTACATTTATGAAAAACAAAAACAAGTTACTCACGTAACCTGCTATCACTTGTTATTTATGTTCAAAAGATGGTGCTTTACCAAAACCACCGAACAAGTGTAAAATATAAATATCTGGCTTGCTAGGCTGAGTTTGAAGACTTTACTGGTCTGAAAAATTCACGCTTGCAATCTGATAGAAACGTTTTGCATAAACACTTGAGAGTCAGTGTTTATATCTAGTTTCTATACTCTATCCCTCACTGAGGAGAGCAAACCAGCTTGAAATCAGCTGATCTGGGGGTGAGCAAATGAAAGAGGTAGTTAATTCTGACTCTTTTTTCATTTATGTAAACAAATTTTACACTTGTTCGGTGGTTTTGGTAAAGCGCCATCTTTTGAACATATATATATATTACTACAAATCGATGTCTGTATTTCTTCAAAATAATATAAGTAAACTTATAAATAAATATTAGAAAATACAGTAATTAAAATTTGTTAAAAAGAACAAAAAATATATACATCACTTAGGAGCACTTTCAACTACCCTAGTCTTTGTCAACTAATACTTTGAAAAGTCAACTTTCCCATAATTCCATGATCTTAACATTTTCTGTCTGCCTATTGATTAAGTCCTGTTTGTATTTATATAATAACATAGCTTCCTTCAAATTAACAGGCAAGTATCATAAGGAAAATTTATAAAGATATATGTGACATTGCATTTTATGCACTATCTACATTAAATAAATTAATAAATAACTATGAAGATAAAACCTTATTTACAAATAAAAATTGTATCATTTATAAATGCATGTGTAGGTGTGGTAATGCATATATAGGTGAGTCAAGATGAACATTGAAGAAAAGAACAAAAGAGCACTTGTTGTTATTAAAAAGAGTTCAAAATACTAAACAAAATTCTAAATATAATGATAATTTATCAGCTTCTGTTTTTATGACCACAATAAATCATGTATATATGGTTTTGATTTCAATTATAATAATGTAAAAATATTGCAAACTGAAAGAAATAATAATAAAAGAAAAATCAAGGAAGCTATGCTAATATATAAATACAAGCAAGACTTAATCAATAAGCAGGCAGTAAACATTAGGATCATGGAATTATAGAAAAGTTGACCTTTCAAAAAAAAAAGACTACAAGGATAGTTGAAAGTGCTCTTAAGTGATGTTTATATTTTTTGTTCTTTTTAACAAATTTAATTACTGTATTTTCTAATATTTATTTATAAGTTTACACACACACACACACATATATATATATATATATATATATATATATATATATATATATATATATATATATACTGAACCATGATAAATGTATGGGTAAGGGAATGTGATCTGGACCAATTGATGAATACTGATATAGCAGAAAATGTGCATCTTGGGAATCACATCTTTTTCACATATTTTCTCATATGTTTATGATTACACCCCTCCAAAAGGTATTAAAAGTTGACAGAAATCAATCCCTTTCTTGCAAGAGAGTGATGCAGTGAAAATTGTAACTACAGAAATATTATTCATTAAATAATCTCAAGAAATATTTTTCTCCTGATACCCAGTTGACAATTTTGCAGAATGTGGCTTAAATCCTATTCTTAAAATAAAATAATTATCTGATAGTAAAAAAATTATACATATAGGCAAAGTTGCACTTAAAAATCAGAGTTGAGATAGCTTTATATAACAAAATAAAACAACTTTATACTTACAAGATAAAAAGTAATTTATTCCATGAGAGAAATAATCACAAATTATCAGTTAAGTAAGTTCTATTCACTCAAATCTCATTTCTTTAAATTTAAATAGGTGACACCATATCTATTTTGCTATTAATCAGTATATTGTTGTTATAACTTTATATAATGCAGCTTGAAAACTTTTAAATAAGATTTTTGAAGTATCATAACATAACAACCAACTCTGAATTAGATAGTACTAGCATATAAGCTGCTTTTGAGTTAAGAAATATACAAGTAAATATTAGCCAATCGTTTTATTCTCTATTTAGTGTAATCTGTAATAAGCTTGAATAATCATCTTGCAACTAATGAATACTCAACTTTGCTATAGATGGTACTAAACGGAGAAAGGCTTGTATTTTATTAAATATGCATATATGTATAATGTCTGGAACTCTTTTTCTGAGTCTGCTAAAAAAATCTATTTTAATTGTGCTTTGTATTAGTGATAACTCTGTGATCTTGTATTAGGCAGGTCAGGATTTATCTTTAATCTTATTGCCTTGAGTCATTGCTCAGAAATATTAGTTTTTGATAATCAAACATCTATTCTTTTAATTAAAACAGATTGATTAATCTTGATATAAGATTTTAGCATGGCATTTATCAATATTTTTTGAATAATGAGGCTCATTTTGCTATTTTTTTTAATGATATGCCAACTCTTCTTTTATATTCAATTTGTTGTTTTATAAAAATAGGAACAATTTATCATATACATTAATTAGTTTAAATTGTGCATTAAGAATTTCTTTCTTCATTAAAATGATTACGCAAGTATTAAATAATTTGTAATTTCATTTATTTATAAATATTAAATAATAAAATTGTTAAAATATAATTTAATAAAATTATATGTAAATAATATATTTAATGCGATTTCAAGATTTTGTTAATATTGCATGAAATAAAGATAAACTTTCATTTTGTCTCCACCTGATTTCAGCGTTCTCATTAGTTTTTTTTTTCTTATGTGTCATAGCATCAGCCTGGAAGCGAACCCACTAACCCGGGACAACTACTTCTAAAGCAGCTGTCGTTGACCTCTCGACCACCAATGCTTGACATTAGGTATTTTCAATTGCTAATAATGCTGAAAGGTCTAATTTGCACAAATATGTAGTAGCAATTTCATAACTGTTTTTTTTTTATTATTATAGGAAAATATTCTTCTTCTATGTCAAACAAATTATCAATTAACATTTCTTTAAGGTTATTATAAATATGCGACTTTTTTCGCATGCGTTAGTGAAGCTATAATTATACTATAATGTGTAATAGGTCTGCTTGGCACTTTCGAGATTTAATGTTAGAATCTGATACACATAGCTTTGTGAATGAAGACTGTTGTGATTTATGTAATATTTTGGGTGCAATTTGAAAATTATAACTGCAATTTGTATCATAATTTATTATTGATTTCATTCGATTAGTGAAATCTATCTTAAGCATATATCATTGTTTTGGAACATTGATATTTGATTGCTTTAGTTTAATTCATATTAATTAAGGATTGTATTTAGAGTATCTGAAGCATTGATCTTGTTTGTTTTCTGTTTATTCTAAATACCATTTGAATTCATGATGCCGTAATAAAGATTATCATCACTGTTTTGCTTTAGTGAGGTTGATATTCGGATATATGATTATATAAAGAATTATTTTAAATACTCAATAATCGTTTCTTGATAACATTCCTTAATTTAGTGTATTATATTTATTCTGTTATGAACAATATTATCTTTCACAGCATATTGTAAAACTAATATTATTTTTATTTGAATTACATTTTATTCAGTTATAGATGATATATAACTTCAGTGATCATTTTCATTCAAACTGAGCTATATTTTATACAGGTTATATTAAAGTTATTATTTCCCATAACATATTTTCAATCTATTACAAATGCTATCTAAATGATTGGGTTATAACAGAGATTAGCAGACACATAATTATTTTATTATAAATGATGCCTAGGGCATAATTAAACAAGATCACTCTATTATGATTTTATAATAACTGATTTGTTACAAATGAATCCCAAATCCGTGATGTTTTAAAAGAAGAGTATACTCTTATTTTATCCTTATGTAAATTGTGCTCTAACTTTAAGGATAGTAATAAGAGTTATTTCATCAATATTTTTTTTTCATGTCAGTTATAAAATGTTGTCTAAAACCTGTAGAGCAACTTTGTATTCTGTTACAATATATATATATTGTAACCGGTTGGGTTACATGGTACACCCATAATGATATAGTGTGTGTGCATATATATATATATATAAAATAAAGGAAAAGTAGAAATAAACACAGACAATAATAAGTAAATGATTAAATAACTCTGGGTTTAAAGTAAAATTTCATTATGAAATTAATATTTTAAAAAGGTTTGAATAAATATAAATATTGCATTATTATTAATTATTATTCTGATTTTGAAATTTAAAAACACCCTATTGTATTTTTGAAAATTTATTAATTAAACAAAATTTTTATCTATTAGAAATCCCCTAAGTAAAAACATGTATATGTTTTCAAAGGGATTAGTGAGATAAAAATAAAAACTCTGTTTTTAATCAAGCTGCTGCTATCACCTTAGATAATTCTATAAAAGGGCTAATAACAAATTAGCTCCAGTCTAAATAGTGATTTTGAAAAGAACAGTTCTGCTTGAAATTTTGTAAGAGTTGGTCAGAAGAGTTTTTAATATTTTAAGCAGTGATTAACTAGGCCAACTGCAAAGTTTGGATAATGATTTTGAAGAGAGCAGTATGTTGTTGGCTGTAGAAGAGAGTTGGCAGAAAAGCTACCATGAACTAATGTGGCTGGAGGCAGGAGCTGCTACTATTTTCCTTCACAGGAGTTTCACTTTACTTGAAGCTGGGTCACTACTGAATCAATAGCCTGAAAAAAAATGAGGACAAAATAGCTAGCAGAGTTATGTAAAGCTCCTATGAAGATCTAAGGACAGTCCAGTAGCTGCCTTATAGTTTACTGCAGTTTTGATTCATGAAGCCAGGGTCACTTCAAATGCATCAACTATCTGCTTAAATATGTTCTAGAAGACAGCTTGACAATTGCTTGGACTACAAAAAAATCTCATGGTTTGCTAACAAATTACCTGAATTATACTTTTTTCTGATAATGACAGTCACTAAAAACCAAACTCACCAAGAAAAATCTTCCAGCTTGCTGAATAATTAATTACACTTATGCTGCATCAGATGTATGCAGAGAAACACACTTAAACGTATATATAGCTGGTGAGTTATTTTAAAAGAATTTATTTAAAAAGACATATATAGAACAATATTATTTTAAAGTCGGTTAAAAATTTATATATTTTAAAAGAATATAAAGTAATTTTGCTTGAATTATAATTAAGAGTCAAGAATAATTCATTGATCATTAAAAGCAAAAGAGGCATTTTTGAACAATAATCCTTTGGACATTATTTTGAAAAATTTATATTAAGAAAAAAGTAAAGAATCGATGATTCAATAATTTAATTTAAAACCGTTGATAATTAATCAACAAATACCTGTCAAAAATTGACTATACTTTTGAGAACTTACAAATTGAAACTAATTTTAAATTATATCTATATTTTGTTTATATACACACATATATGTATAAAATTTGTGCATATTTTCCAAAGAATTTAATAATGAAAATATAATATTATTGCTGTTAAGCTAAAATGTGATGTAAACGTCAGTGTGCATATATAAAACACCATATATGTAAAATTTTAATATATTTTTTTTTATTAAATATCAATTCATTTTTTTTAATATTAATTGTATATCATAAATTGTGCATTTGTGTGCACATATATTCAAGCACAAGTGCGTGTGCAGTGCAACTGCTCCCAAAAGCTGTAATACAAATACAAATGGCTAACTAAAAATATTAAAACAGCTGAGCGCTTTCAAAGGATCGTGCCTTCATAATCATAGCTTGATTATGTTTAAATTTATGCAAATATGCTATGTAAATCTATATAACAATTTAAATATTGAATAGTAATTACGTAAATTAATGTAATAATTTGAATGTAGTTTAGTAATTTTGTAAGTCACAAATATTTTGTAAGTCACAAGTCACAAATATTTTGTAAGTCACAAATATGATAATTTTTTTCTATTGTATATCATTCAAAATCAGATCTTAAATGTTATTTATTATTTTGAGAAAAGTTATATATTAGATGTTTTGCATGCACATATATGTAAATTATTGTAATAATTTGAAATTTTGAATGGTGAATATTGTAAAACAGTGTAATAACGTTAATTGTTTATTTTGTATACTTTTCAAAATCAGAGCCTTATTCTATTTATGATCTTAAATATCATTCATTTTTTTTGTTATTAATAAACTTGTATTTAATTGTTAAAATTGTTTCCATCATCTCTTGTTCACATACAGTAATAGAGCTTTATGTTCTCTGAGCTAGATTCAAGCATGGGATGAATATATAAATGGGGATGTGTATTTAATGCTTTGGGCATCCAGAGATGATCAATAATCATCCTGGTTGGCACAAAAGAGGATACTCTTTAAAGCCCATGCACTATATTTTAGTCTTGTTAAAAAAATTTGTTTATAGTTGGGCAGTACAAGTGGCCTGAGCATTGATGATGATCAGCATGTTTTAATGTCCCAGCATTATTGTTTAGATTTTCTAGTTGTGTATTTTAATGGATGGGCACTAAGCTGGTGCATCCAAGTTATGTTTGAATAATTGCCCAAGCTGGCAAAGGCTCAATAGTTAGCCTGGTCTACAGAAGACCCATTTCAATCTAGTCACAAGACTGACCATTGATTTTATTCTGATATATTGTACTGATTTGTTTATTACCATCAATTATGATGATTAATGGTATTTTGAGTATTACTTATAATTACTTTTACTTTATAATGCTGGTTGATGATTAATTATTATAGTTGCTCTTCTGAGTTAGCTGGCTGATCTCAATGATCTCACAGAGATTCTCTAATTTCATGTTCTTATAAAATATATTACTTGTATATACTTTAGTAAATTAATGATCTTTGATTTTGTATTTACTTGGGGTTGATGATGATTTTCCACCACCCAGTTCAGTCCATTTATTTAACCATCTTTCTATCACCCACCCCATCCCATTACAAATGTTCCTACCACTTACCGATACCCCCATCCTGTTACAATATATATATATTGTACCGGGTCGAACCACTGAAACCACTTACTTATGTGTATATATAAGTTTTGGCCGGTTTCAAACTCCTTCATAATACATTTATAATCTTATAAAGGTTACGTGAACAAACCGGCACATTCAAACAAAATGGGAGATCTTATTGATAGCTTTAACTATCAACAATGACCCATCTCAGCTGCTAGATTCAAACCCCTACTATCCAAATACTTTATTTGTTTCAGGGTAAACCCCGGGGTGCCAGCTAGTCTGAAGACTAACGTATTCGGGCAGTAGGCTCATAATCCAGCGCTCGATACATTCCCTAAAAACTAGCTCAGTCTAATTTTATTCAATAACAAATTATACAAAATTGGTTGTGGAAAGAATTAATAAAAGGTTGGTAAAAAGAATTGACCGACAAATAAAGTTTAAGTTTTAAAGACAATTTATTAACTAACATTAAATAATTTTAAACATTCTATAAATTTAATATAATACACACACATTTTAAATTAACATTTCTAAACTAGTTTAAATATTCTTGTAGATTTTAACAGTAGAACACTGGTATTTATATAATTTAACAAATAACACTGATATAATGAACACGCACATATTAACTCATAATAATAAAGCATTAATAGCATTTGAAACTTAAACACATATATCAATAGTTCATTTTATGTATGATAGAGTTCATATAATTTGAATCTTGAATATTTACGAATTACAGTGGTGGCTACTACGTATAAATGATAATAAATAAATGTTTACCTAGGATTTTTGGGAACGTGGATATTGCTTGTTGTTGGCTGCTTCTGATGGATTATATCTAACCAGTTAGATTTGGACGTTTCTTGAAGAGATTTTATGCGAAACCATTTGCTTTATTCTTGAAGACAGTTGAACGTTTGACGGAGGATTTCTGAGTTGTTATGCAGACATTATTTCACAGGCAGGTTTTGATGATCTTGTTGGACTAAAAAGGCTGGAGCACGAGCGTATATTTCCAAAAGCTGCTCAACAATGCATGTTTGTTTCTGGATTCATAATAGAAATGCACTGTTATCTCAAACTGGAACAAGACTGTCACTGCAAACTAGATTGAAACAAACTCTTAACTGATTGTCTGATAAAATATTCCGTATTTATACCGACAAAGTGTTTTCTTTTTGATATCCTCTGGCAAATATCTGTTGTCGAAATTCTTTAGCAATTAATCCTAAGACAACATGTTTTTTGATTGTTTAATTAGTAGTAGCTATTTCAAAATGTGTTGTTTTCATATCTTTAATTAGTAGTGCACTGCTGTGTTTTTTTTTTTAAATACTTTTTTCATTTATTTATAATATTTAATACTGATACATTTTTTTTACATTCGCACGCACATATATAATTTTACTCTACACATCAAAACTAGTTTTAAGATTATTTTTCTTCCTTAATTTAAATGAAGAGATTTATATATTTTTTTAAAGCTTTTAAATTGCATTTCACTAATAATAATAAACTCTTTACTTCCTTTTTATAAAACCTTCAGTTTAACTTTAAGAAAAACCCCTTCCCACTTTAAATCAATGATTTTTCAACTTTTATTTCAAACTCTTTTGCGAAAGTTTTTTTTTGTTTTAATAATTTTTTTACGACAAAATTATTTTATATGCATGTGCCAATTTGGCCTTGGCACATTACACCCCCCTCCATTTTAGAGTAAAATGCATCATTTTTGACCATTTTATCTCTTGCAATTTTAATTCTTGACTCTAACAATTTATTAATTTAATAATTTAGACAATTCCTACACATGTGTATACGTGCAGCATAATTCCACACCTACTAATATTCTAGATATCGAGGTATTACTGGACTTGCTTACAGGGAATCTATAATAAATAAATCCCTTTTTGCACACATCATAAGGTGCAGCAGTACCAAGAAAATAACCTAAAAGGATATCTGGATAAATACATTTAAGATACTCATCATAAGGTATTGTATTTACCGAATATTACCAGTGTATGTGCGCGTATATACCCATGTATACTTACACACTCTTAATACACTTTAGATTGACTTTATATTTTTATTACTAATCTTCCAACATTATTTTTAAATTCATATGAGCATTATTCTAACATTTGTATTAATCTAATCTCACAATATTATTCTAAACTACCACGGACATCAGTTTTCATATTTATTTATATTAATCTAATCTCAAATATTATTTTCAACTCTTACTCAACTCTTTTATCTATGTGCATGTATTCCAAAAACAAAAAAAATCTATTAGTTTATCACGAGTCACTTTTTATTATTATTTATTACAGATATATTTACGCTTCTTGATTTTATCGATTTTATTCTAACTATTTGACCTACTTATTTATTCCCGAACATTTTTCTTAATTAATATGTGTGTTGGTCACTTTTTCCTAAGTATTGACCACTTCAAATTCTTATTTTTCTAGAGTGCATTTTTAGTTTTTATTTTCATCATTAGGTAATAAATGTAATATTAAGAGAAGCCAGCAGCAAAGTATGAGGCAATTCAAACACACAGATCAATTTTGTGCTGATTTAAACCACCTTTCAATTTCTTGCGGAAGTCATGACTACAACATGGGCATTTTTGTGCACAATGGATCATGAACGGGGACTTTAATATTGCAAATGGCAGGACTATCTACTGCACATTCAACTTACTAAAATATTTATTTTATTTGGTTACTGGGAATTTTTCCTCCAGATTTATTAACTTTTATATGCCAGGACTTTTCTACTGGCGCATCATCATCAGTATTTATTTTTTGCACTACCCATCTGTAGAACAAAGTCACCATAAGAAAAGGCTTAATCCAACAAAAGTCAGGCCTGGAATTTATCTCCTTGCCCAAATACTCGCACACACCTCAATCCTAATTTAATACACTTTTTTTTAAACTTTATTTGATAATGTTTTATTTCCATTAATACATTCATTATACACTTATTTATTTCATTTTTATTTTTAAAGCATTATTTTTAATCTCTTTTTTTTAAAAAAAAAAAAAATTTCATTTTGCTTGACTATTTTGATTTTACACATTTGTTCTAGACTTATGAGCTGGGATATCAATATAATCGATAAGACATAATCGAGGGTTTTGACATAAATTGTTTTATAGATGCTTTGACATTTTAAAAACACTAAGATTGTTATTTTATTTTACTAAGACTAACTTTAATTATTTTTCATTACTCAAGCTAACTTTGATACTCATTTTTACATTTTGTTTAAAAAGAAAAACTATAGGTTATTTTTGTTTCATTCAACTTTGTTAAACATTTTCCGTTATTCCTAGTCCATGGTCGTTAATAACTAGGTCAAACCGGCGAATCCGTCAGATTACATATTTTTAATTTTTGTCTGGCGGTTTTTTCTTTCTTTCTACTAACTCACTAATATAAATTATACTCCATATTCTCACATCTCTCTTTCGATTAAAATTTATTTTATCTCTTTCTCTTTCCATTTTATTTTCTGCCTTGTAAATTAGAAAACCTTTAAACTTCACAGACCTCCGTATTTTTCCTAACCGTGAATATTTTTTTCTATTCTTTCTCTTCATTTTAAATCTCCGTCTAAAATGAATACGAACATTTACTTTCACCTTTTTATTTTTATTTTCTATCTTGATTAATTTTATTTCCAAACTACTATGCTTAACGCTATCTTCTGGTTTTTGATCTACATAGATTTCTACTTTCTCTGTAGCAACGCGATCTGATTCTAATTTAATTTCTATTTCCAAACTACTATATTTACCACTATCTGACTCTACTAACTCTTTGATGACCTCAACTTCCTTATTTTCTTTGACAAAATCTACTTCTACGATTTCTTGATTTTTTACTTGTGTTTTAATTTCTTCTATTTCTTCCCTAATTTCTTCTTTTATTTTATTTTGGCCCCTTTCGATCTGGTCCTTTAACTTTTCAAGCATTTCAGCTTGCACTTCCAATTTACTCTTCATTTCATTATTTTGGTTTTTAAGCTCTTCAGCTATTTTTTTATATTCTTCGGCTGTTTCTTTTTGTTTTTCAAACATACTGATTAGTAAAGCTATGATTTCCCTTTTTTCCTTGTTGGGAATATTTTCTATATTTTTACCTTGAGCCTCCATTTTGGCTTTATTTCTTATCATTTATAATTTTAAACACTTTTTATCATTATTTTTGATACCGTATTTTATTTTAATAAGTTTACTAATTTCTATTTTATTTATTTCTTACTAAACTGGAAATACACGCTGACTCCGCCCTTCCTTTGTCCATTTTTCTCCACCCGATCTTAATGCTTTAACTCTGCCCAAACATCCACCTGTCTCTAATTTAACATAATGATTTATTTTAACCAATGTAAATAGCATAAATCTCTTTTCATTTAAAGAAAACAAAGTTTTCGGTCAATTCTTTTTTTAAATTAAAACGCTTTAACATACGTAATTTAGCTTTTGTATAGAAAACTTTTTTTAAACAAGAAACAAAGCATTTATTTACTATTGTTTCTTAGGTCTAGCCCCAACATTGGGAAAAGCCATTTATGTACCGGGTCAAACCACTGAAACCACCTACTTATATGTATATATATAAGTTTTGGCTGGTTTCAAACTCCTTCATAATACATTTATAATCTTATAAAGGTTACGTGAACGAACCGGCATGTTCGAGCAAAATGGGAGATCTTATTGATAGCTTTAACTATCAACAATGGCCCATCTTGGCTGCTAGATTCAAACTCCTACTATCCAAATGCTTTATTTGTTTTAGGGTAAACCCCGGGGCGCCAGCTAGTCTGAAGACTAACATATTCGGGCAGTAGGCTCATAATCCAGCGCTCGAAACATTCCCTAAAAAGTAGCTCAGTCTAATTTTATTCAATAACAAATTATACAAAATTGGTGGTGGAAAGAATTAATAAAAGGTTGGTAAAAAGAATTAACCGACAAATAAAGTTTAAGTTTTAAAGACAATTTATTAACTAACATTAAATAATTTTAAACATTCTATAAATTTAATATAATACACACACACATTTTAAATTAACATTTCTAAACTAGTTTAAATATTCTTGTAGATTTTAATAGTAGAACACTGGTATTTATATAATTTAACAAATAACACTGATATAATGATCACGCACATATTAACTCATAATAATAAAGCATTAATAGCATTTGAAACTTAAACACACATATCAATAGTTCATTTTATGTATGATAGAGTTCATATAATTTGAATATTGAATATTTACAAATTACAGCAGTGGCTACTATGTATAAATGATAATAAATAAATGTTTACCTAGGATTTTTGGGAACATGGATATTGCTTGTTGTTGGCTGCTTCTGATGGATTATATCTAACCGGTTAGATTTGGATGTTTCTTGAAGAGATTTTATGTGAAACCATTTGCTTTATTCTTGAAGACAGTTGAACATTTGATGGAGGATTTCTGAGTTGTTATGCAGACATTATTTCACAGGCAGGTTTTGTTGATCTTGTTGGATTAAAAAGGTTGGAGCATGAGCGTATATTTCCAAAAGCTGCTCAACAATGCATGTTTGTTTCTGGATTCATAATAGAAATGCACTGTTATCTCAAACTGGAACAAGACTGTCACTGCAAACTAGATTGAAACAAACTCTTAACTGATTGTCCGATAAAATATTCCGTATTTATACCGACAAAGTGTTTTCCTTTTGATATCCTCCAGCAAATATCTGTTGTCAAAATTCTTTAGCAATTAATTCTAAGACAACGTGTTTTTTGATTGATTGTTTAATTAGTAGTAGATATTTTAAAATGTGTTGTTTTCATATCTTTAATTAGTAGCGCACTGCTGTGTTTTTTTTTTAAAATACATTTTTCATTTATTTATAATATTTAATACTGATTCCTTTTTATTTACATTCGCACGCACATATATAATTTTACTCTACACATCAAAACTAATTTTAAGATTATTTTTCTTCTTTAATTTAAATGAAGAGATTTATATATTTTTTTAAAGCTTTTAAATTGCATTTCACTAATAATAATAAACTCTTTATTTCCTTTTTATAAAACCTTCAGTTTAACTTTAAGAAAACTCCCTTCCCACTTTAAATCAATAATTTTTCAACTTTTATTTCAAACTTTTTTGTGAAAGATTTTTTTTGTTTTAATAATTTTTTTACGACAAAATTATTTTATATACATGTGCCAATTTGGCCTTGGCACAATATATATAACCATTAGAAATAAATCAACACTTAGACAATCCCAATTTAGATATCAAGCAACAATCTTAATGGAGTTTCTTGACATATAGTATGCACAGAAGCTTTTAACTTCATTTAAAGAGAAGCTAATTTATATCATGTAGTACTTATTAGTCCTGCAAGCCATATTCTTGTATTCCTGTGAGATTTTATAATAAAAAAAAAGGTTAATTTATTTGTAAATAAAAATTCACTGTCTTAGTCCAAAATATAAGATCGATAAATTAGGTGAATTTTTCACTGGTGAAACCCTTTTATTGCAATAATAATAAAAATATAGATCCTGTACGTTCTTGTTGCAGCTACTGACTCCAGAAATGATGTTCAGTTTAAAAATTTTCTGGATTCAAATGCCATTAGTGACTTCTCCGAGGGTTAATTATTTGATATATAATCTAAAAATACTAATAGCAATGATAATTAAATTAAGCGAAATAAGGATAAATATATAATTACTACAAAAAACTACTTTCTAAGTAAAGATAATAGTAAGTAAATAATTTCCATATAAAAAGTAAATAACAATTAAAAGTAGTAATGATCATAAAATTATTAAATAAATATGTCTATCGAATGCGAGTTTGTGCTTTCATACTTTTGACAAATGCGTCTTTGTTTTAAAGAATAAAATATCTTTAGGCTAGTTAATAACCATATTTTTTAAAAAAATATATATAGCTGGTATAAACATTTTAATTAATAACAGGTTGTAATTTCTTGTTCTAAAACACCAGAAGAAAATCGTAAAAACTAATAGAAAGATCGTGCATAAACAAATCCTTTATTCATTAAGCAAACTCACCCATTATGTTAATCTACATATCTAATATTTGATTACAAATATATATTAAAATAAACTCTCTATACATATTGCCACTAAGTGCAAACCAGAGTAATTAATGGATGCCGGAAGGCTTGTGCATAAATTCCTCATCCAGTGCCTACTCATCCAATATTCCCAGACTAGTTTTTGGTTTGTGGCCATCAGTGAGGAGCCTTGGATCAGAGTGCATTGCACCTAGATCTTAGGATCTAATGTAACCCACCAGCAGCCAGAGTTTGGACTGTTTTAATAACAGTTAAGAGCAAGCATAAGAAATAGTGATCATGTGATGTTTATTGGCTTAAAACCAATCCTGCCTAATAGGATAGTGATGGCTATGGTTATTAAACAGCCAAAGACACCAAAGTGTATAGGTACTGAACTGAGGTTCAGACCTATATGACTATATAAGCTGATGATCTTGGATTGAAAATACTATGGTGTTTCAATTTAAATCTCATAGTTTTGTAGTTAAGTAGAGATAAAAGGTGACTGCTGGAGCATTGCATTAGATCCTATGATCTAGGTACAGTGCTCTCAGATCCAATGCTTCTCACTGGACAATTTAGAAATTAGTCTTCACTAGATAGAGATTTTATGCACAAACCTTCTTGCACCCATTGATTACTCTGGCTTGCACTGAGTGGTGCTACAGTATGGAGAAATTAGCCTCTGTGTAAACAGCTTGTGTAAGCATAAAGAATGGTGATCATGTGACAAAGATTTATTATTAATTTGAAGCCTTTGTGAATATTCTGTGGGATTAAAGAGGAAGAAGCCTTCAAATTTGTTTGAAGATATTTAAACAAATATGAAGGAAAATATTCACACTGTATATACATTTAAAAAGACAAATAAG
>JAQFVV010013885.1:0-65769 GCA_028023455.1 Epiperipatus broadwayi
TTTACATAAAATCAAACCAAGTCTGGAGTGAAACTTCATACATCTTAATTATAATAAATTTATTTTAACTGTGGGCTTATAAAGCATCCCAGATAGCTTAAGATCGAACGGGTTTTCAAGAATGCTTCGGATCAACGCCGAAGACTGCATATTAGGGAGGGAGAGTTGGCTATAACGATTTTACTAATACGCTAGGCACAAGTAAAATATAATAATAAAGTGGCTCTGCGGATGGAAGAATAGTTTTAGGGTTTTTGTGACAAACAACGGTTTACCCAAGAACCAGTCGTCATGCTGCTAATGGGGAACCTTTATTTGGTTCAGAGGCGAGGGACTTACGTGCTAATCTGGCCCGTAGCTCAGACTTCGCTACTGCACTACCCATAAGAGAAGATGGGCTGGACTTACCGTGGCTCCATCTTATATATGTATATAAAAAAAAACAGCACAACGAGGAAATCTAAATAAGTTTCACATCCGCCAAGCCGAAGGATATTATAAATGAAATATCACATATTAAATGAACACAAGTTTATCAGCTTGATCAAAAGAGCCAACTCTTCTGTAGCATGAGAAATATGTATATGCTACTGACGGGAAGATATACAAACTTTACTTTATCCCGTTCAATCTCTTTAGTTATCTATAACTACTAAACTTTTAAAAAGGAGGAAAAGTATATTTAATAAGGGACTTACGAATACTTTACTAAAAAATATACTTATGATTGCACTCCAGGCTAGTTTAATCTTTAGTAACATAATAAATAAAGGTTGAAAAGCCACATTTTATATTTATATTAATTAATTTACTAAATGACAAAATATGAATTTGGGTTTCGAAACAGCGCACGAAATGACGCTATATAAATAATTTAAATTTATATGTTTAAAAACATATTCTATAATTAAATGCACGCCGTTTCGAAACATAGGCATAACTAACAATAATTAAAATAAGCAAAAGAAAAGCAAAATATAACTGCAGTGATTAAATTATATAGCAAAACATTAATTAACACAGAAATTTACAAAAGTATTTCATATTATAGAATTTAAAGATTATTTGAAAAACAATTTAGACAGTTTACACTATTGAATTAAGGAAAAATTAGCAAAAAGTATTTCATTTAAATATTATTTCAGAAACAATTTAGCGAGAAAGTTCAATGATATGGTTAGCTAACCTGTTTTGAAGAAACAATGACTGTTTTTGAAATTCACACAGAGCTCTGCGATTTTAAATAATATTAAAACAGTTCTCCTATAGCTGAACTGGAGATATTCGAGCTGGAACGAAAGGTGACTTCTTTGGCGGCTTATGGCATGTTCTTATTCAGTTGGGAGACGATTTAAAATGGTGTTGGAACGAAGGCAAGTTCTTTTAGCGGCTTATGACATCTTTTATTTGGTGTGGTTGTTGCTTCGGCATTTGATGGATTGAACTCGGCATTCCATCACAGGAATTGCAGCAATTCTTGCCTGACTTTAGCCAGACATGGTAAAATTAACAATTTTGACTTCTGATGTTAACTCTCTTCAAAAGCAAGATGGATTCTCCCTTCCCGCTTAAAATAAGGCCTATTTATATCCTTCTACTAAACTTTAACACCTTTCTGGAATTTCGTAAACCTCGGGACCAATTGACTTTTAATTAAAGCAAAATAATATAATTCAATTTCTACAACAACTGATAAAATCTCCGAGGTGTTATATTTAATTTCCTTAAAAAATGTATCAAAATATATAAACTATATAATTTGGTTCATTTTCATTAATTAAATTCCTTTTCAGGTGTTATTACTTAGCAGAAGGAACGGTATTCTGATTTACTGAAAAAGTCTTTTGTTGCAAACAAAAATCAATCAGAAAACAGATTTTACTTTTTTACCCGGGTGTGTCACTAATTGATATCTTGTTTACAAAAATTCTCATTTTTTAATTGTGAACAGATAATTCTTATTTTATAAAACTAAATAACTTTTAACATATTTGTTTATTAAAAAAAAAGCAAATTTAAAGAAAATACTTGTTTCAACTATATATGTAAAACATTAAATCAGAAAACCGTTAAATAAATTAAAGAAAACATCTACATTACTTTTATTTAAACTTAAATATATATGAATCATTTTGCCGTTATTCCAAGGTTTAAATTATCCATCCACATACGAATATTATAGCGAATATAATTAAGAATTGATTGAAAATTAATAAAACATTTTATAATAATTTATGAGCATTTCTCCGCTATAATTTTATCAAACCTGTCTAATTATAGCGTGTTTTCATATGTAAATGGATGATGCCATTCAAGCGGCCATTGTAGCAAAGTTTTCCCGCTCGACTTATATATTACATTTTTACATTAAAAATAGGTTCGAAATTAGTTTAGACGAGTAGGTCATTAGGTTGATGGTGAAACGGAAAGGGATTGGAGATTTCCGTTTCAATAGATAGGTATTTAAGTAAGTAGATAGATAGAAAATGGATAAATTAATAGATAAGAAGATAGGAAATATTTAGATAGATAGATGATTGGGTGGATAAATAAAAAGATAGTTAGATAGATAAATACATGGATAGATTTATATAATGCTGAATGAATAAATATTTAAATGGATGGTTGGATAGATAGATGGATGGATGAATTAATAGAAAGACAGTTGAACAGAAAGTCAAATAGATTGTTAAATTAGCAGATAGAGAGGTAATTAGATAAATAGATAGATAGAATGGATGAATAGATATATAGATAGATAAATGAATGAATGAAAGATAAATAAATAGGCAGATGGACAAATGAATGGATTGATAAATAAATAGATATATGGATGGATAGATTGATGGATAAACATATAGATATATAGTTAGATTAACATATACATACGTAGGCAGATATATAAATAAATAGGCAGATAGACAGATGAGTAAAAAGATTGATAAATAGATAGATAGTACTTTGTTTTCAATAAAGTCTAATTTTTAAAATAATTCCAAAAATCAAATGTGATTTTTTATAAATTTCTTTTGATTTCTAAACAAAAATATCTATCAAATGAGGTTAATTTTATTATATTCTGATAAATAATAATAGATTAATATTAAAATAAATGTTAAAAGCATATAGCAAGTGTGAACAAAGAAAACTGTCATGGTACAGTTGGATTAATATTACCAAATTCTATGTTGCCATATTATGTTAAGTATTCTGCCACTATATTTTGCTAACTTTTGATAGTATTTGAAATTTTTATTTTTTCATTGACAAAATACCAAGAACATTTTTTTTTTTAAAAAAAAAATATTTGTTAATTATAAATGTTTTTTTGACTGCCAATGAAATATGAAACTTATTTTTTATTGGATAAGTTATACAGAACAGTTTCGTAGATACTTTCAATGAAATATTTAAAATTGTTTATTGCTTGGGTTGATGTGATGTGATATGATGCACTGTGACTTCTCCTTAAATGGAGTTAGGCATCCCTCAGCAACTATGCCCAGAGAAATCTGTTAGCCACTTTACCTTCCCTTTTCATTCCCCTTACGTTTTCTCCATAATCTGCTCCATCTTATTTCCACAACATAATCTTTGTCAACTCTATGGCCTTTATATCTAAATTCCCCTTATTTCTTCCCAATCCCAGCATAAAAGCCAACAATCCACTTTCTGTATAATCACCTTGTTCATATTTATTCTTCCATAACTCATTATATGTATCCTTTCTGCTGTCAAGCATTTACATTCAAGTAACAGATGCCTAATATTTTCTATGCCTTCCTTACACAATTTGCAGACTAAATCACCCATATTTTTTTCATTATCAATGGTTCAATGGCTCCTCCTAGTGTCAAATAGTGTCCTTGAATACTTACTAAAATAGCGTTATTTTATTCTCTTAATATCCACTAGACTATAGGATTAATTAAATTTTGAACTTATTATATAAAATGCATCCTGTTGTAGCTATTGTAAATATGTATGTGTTTACCTTCATGTTGTTGATAAACACCATAACATGTATGACATAAATGATTTATTCATACATTATATTTCTAACCTGTAAGATAAATATTACCATGATGTAAATATAATGCAATTGTCTTCTAGAATAATAAACATTAAAAAGATATTATACCATTATTTAACCATGAATATGCAGATTAACTATTAATTGTCAAAATAAATATTATCTCTTATGCTTGGGGTGCTTGCTTTGACCCTTATAATTTTCAGGCATATTATGTATTCATTTAACTTGGGTTGTAGTGATATCTCATTATCCATATTTTCTTAAAGTATCTGACATATTTATTTCTCAACATATTGTACCCAGATGGATCTATTTTCTTCTATCATATTTGATATATCTTTTAAAAATGAGAAAATGATTATTTTTCATACAATCTTGGATTTATTTTCTCTTCATATTTTTATAAGTCCATTTCCATTGTTTTATATAATTATGGATTTTATATTATGTTATTTTTTTAGAGTCTTTCATGTCTTTATTAATTATACCTTTGAATTCAAAACCTTTATCTAAAACATAGCCCATTAAACTTATATTATTATTAATGCAATGATCCATTGTTCCTTTTCTTGTTTAAATGTAATTATTTTTTACACAGCATTTTGCATGTTTAACAGAAAAAGATTATAAATTTATAAAGTAGTTAACTAGCTAAGTATCCATTATATAAATAATTCCTAATACCCTGTTGTCATTACTAAAGGTATGAAGATGACCATTAATGCTGAAAGCATGCTCAGCTAATCTTTGCTTGCTAAATATGCAAAGCACTGTTTAAATATAGAATTACATTTTTTCTCAAATAATTACAAGAATTATATTTAATTATTCCATTTTAACACAATACCAAAGATTTTTTCCTCTTTTCTGGATAACTGTAATATTCACATAAATGTTCTGACCCTTTATGCAGAAAAGGTAGCCTATATATTTAAAATTTAGCTTTTATTCATGCTTAGAATGATTTTGATAAAAAGTGATATAAAATAAAAATAAAATGATTTAATTAGATAAAAAATAAGAAGAGGAAGCTGCTAAAAGTATAAATGTAAAATTTTAAAGAGGGAGCTACTAACAGTATAACTGTAAATTTTAAAGTTTGAATTTAGCAGCAAAATATGCTTTAAAATTTAACAATTTTTACAATACTGTAATATATTCTAACAAATGATTGGTGGTGACATATGGCAAACAGCTTTCTAATAATTTTTATTGGTAACATTATGGTATCACTATTTCTAAAAATAAATAAGTAATAATTTGTATTCTTCATTCATAATAACTATTGTAGTATTACTATACAAAAATAATCACGAATCTTCATAAATGCTGCAAAAAAATCAAATGTTTAGGCATTCACAGTATTTTCTTGAAGTAATTGGAGACTGCCAATGATGGATAGACAATCATCAAGCTGGGGTTTAGAAGTACCCTCCCCCCCCCCATTTTTTGTTATTCCGACATCTACAAAAAAAATTTGGAATTAAAATATTACAATAAAATATAAATGAAATTACTGATATTAAATCAAAAAATAAAACCATTTCTCTCAATAGATGGCAAATTAATTTTTTTATGATGTACTTTGAATTGAAGAAAGGGGCCGTTAAAGTTTAGCTAAATTGACAGAGAGTTTTCATATGGGTTTGATTTGAATTGCATCCTGAATATTATCACTTAACTTTTCCATCTCCAGAATCTAGAAAGCAGCTGTGAATGATTATTTTACATTTACTAAGTTCTGTATGCAAAAAGAAATTGACACATTGTCATTAACAATGTCTGAGTAGTTAATACAACTATAAAATTAAACAGCTTTATAATTTTTTCTGCAAGGCAATGATTTTTATAAGAGTCCTTCATCAAACAACAATGCAAGAATGGGTCCTATATATTAGGATTGCCAATTTCTAAGTAGTAAGAAATATCCAATTTTTATTCTTGTTTTAATTTAAATAGCTAGATATCCATTTCCATATCTAGATAAATTGTATATGGGAATTCGATCTCTAAAAATTATTACATATTTTATCTAGCTAGGATTAAAAATCCACATCATGCATATTGGAGTCAAGTACAATAATCATAATATTAGAAGGATCCACATGCATGCACACACACACACAAACACACACACACACACACACACACACACATATATATATATATATATATATATATACAGTGTAGCCATAAGCTATGCTGTATCCAGCTACAAGATTTCAATTATACACATCCCCCAAAAAATGTAAGAACCAAAATAAAATGTAAATAAACAAAAAAAAATAAATATTAAAATTCTGTTCAGTAGCTACTTTTCATTATTAAAACAGGCAAAACTCTCCATACAGTAGTGCCACTCAGTGCAAACCAGAGTAATCAATGAATGCCTGAAGGCTTGTGCATAAAATCCCTATCTAGTGCCTACTCATCCAATATCCCCAGACTAGTTTCTGGCTTGTGGCCTTCATCAGTAAGAAGCTTGGATCTGAGACCACTGCACATAGATCTTTGGATCTCATAACAACAACAGTTATGAGCAAGCATACAAAATAGTGATCATGTGATGTTTAGCTGTTTTTCCTTCTCTGAATACTGTATGCAATTATATATATTTTGATACAATTTCTTTAGTTTATGTTGAAAGCACATATATGCTTCCTTTATTATTTTTTCTAAACTTGGTGTGTTGTACTTTGCATAATAAAATATTTTGTGAGCATAAGGCTAAAAGTTTTACAAAATTTAAGAACATATTAATCAACGCAAAATAATTAGAAAGATTTAATTTTTTGATAACAAGACTATTATTATATTTGATAAGAGATAAGACTTGTTGATAAAAAAAATATTGGCCAGGGCATATTTAATAGCATCACAAATATGACATTTTACTATTTGCCTTATTTTAAAAATAAAAGTATGTAGTTTGTTATAATTACCTATTATTCAGTGTACCAAATGTTTTTTATATGAGTGAATACAGGGATTTGATTATTTAGTCTACATCCATCTTCCACTCTATCTCAGACAACCAACACACATGACCACTTGATAGTAAGTTGTTTTTTTATTCTTATTGCTTCAGAGAATATATAAGTGAACACACACTAAGCAAAATACAAGTGAATGTGCTTGTTTGGTTTATTATTTACAACATTATTATTTTTTAAATTTTGTTTATATTATAATCTTGATTTATATGTATAAAATACATATAAAATGTACCTGTGTTATAGCTGTATGTTGAGAAGTACTGTGCACTTGCAGTTCAATAAACAATATGTATTCTATTCTAATCAAGGTTTATCAATAAAACAGGAGCTGTTATACACTATGGACATTTGAATGGGAGAGGGTTTGGAACAAAATGTAGCATAGTTCACAGCTTATTGCACACCATCATCATTTTTAAAAATATCAACTCACTACAAGATGTATGGCTCTCCAAGTGTAATCTAATTTCTCTGATCTCTGTTTATTATGTCATGCTAGTGAATTTCCTTATTTTGTCCATCCATCTCACATATGGTCTCTTTCTAGGTCTTTTACAATATTTTGAAATTCGGTTTAAGATTTCAACAGTCTATCTATTATTATCGATATATATATATTGCATTAAATAATGTAAAATGACTTTAGAAATGTTTTTTAAAAATTCATTTTTTAAAATATGTAATAACAAATGCAATATAAACAACAAATTTTTAATGTATATATCTTTTTATAAATGTTTTTTAATACATTTTATGATATTGTTATGTTTGTTTTTTAGAAAACATTTGTTATTAATTTTTAGCCTGGAGTGTTTAAAATAACCGAAATCTTTTTATTCCTTTAATTCTTCTAGCTAAAACAGTTACTTTTTTATGTTTATAAATGTACTGTTTTATTTATTATTATTTTTCTCGAGTTTTTAAGTTTATATCTAATAAAGGTCGTGAAAATAAAAATATTTGTTTTGGTTATGAAGGAAAGATTATATATATATACCCGTAAATAAAGAAAGAAATTTATTTGAAAGATTAAAAGATGAGTCAAAATTAAGATTTTTTTAATATTTTAATACATACACACATACGTAAATATATTTTATACTAAATACCAAACTTTCTATAAACTACTTCAGATAAATATTTTAATGATTATTAGTAATCACTTGTTAAACTAGAGATTATCTGTAATCCAGATATATAAACTTTAATCTCAATTAAACATTAATATATAATTTTTTTTAATTTACCATATATACATGGAATAATTCAACTTCATTGCTCCACATCCCATGTGCAATATCTTTTTTTAGATATAATTAAAATGTCCACCCCATCACACACTCTTGAATCACATGAATAAAGAGATCCATAAAAGGTAAATGAATCCTATGATGTGCATTTTGAACAGTGAATCAGCACTGGGTTTATTATATCTTGACACATCACTTCATAATTGGTTCAGAATTTATCAATATTTACCAAATTATTAAACTGTGATTTATAAGTGTTAAATTAATCATTTATTAAACTAAATATTCCAAACCTAATACACTTTACCATTTTATTTTTCTTTAATATTCTGACAAATTTCTTTGTTCTCACTAGATTTAAGCTTTCAACTTTCATTTTGATATTAAACCATTATTATTTATCAGAATATAATAAATTTGACCTTATTTGATAGATACTTTTGTTTAAAAATTAAATAAATTTGTAAAAGTCACCTTTGATTTTCAGAATTATTTTAAAAATTTTATTTTAGTCAAAACAAAATTCTGTCGCATGATCAAATTTCAGGTGGAGCTGATTCAATTTACAAATTGAATGA
The DNA here is from genome assembly GCA_028023455.1 of Epiperipatus broadwayi. Lineage (NCBI taxonomy): Eukaryota > Metazoa > Onychophora > Udeonychophora > Euonychophora > Peripatidae > Epiperipatus > Epiperipatus broadwayi. The sequence continues at coordinate 8,861 of JAQFVV010013885.1, forward strand.
AATCTTCTTTATTTGATATTTGTTTTAAAAATCTGAACAAATTATTTTTAATAAGTACTAAATCTATAAATTTATGCTTTAAAAGATTACAATTTTTTGTAATTTTTATGATATTGCTAGTTATTGAAACAATCCGGTGAGTGACATTATTTCTAGATATTGTCTTTCCTGTGACTATAATCTCTATAGTAACAATATTCAGAAGAAAGTATTCTGTTATATTTAAAAATAAAACATTTCTGTAAAAAATAAATATATAATAACATTTATTTTTGATTTTTAATAATACAGTACAAATATAATCATAAAATTTCCAAAAAATCAAGTTTTTAGACCATGATTTTTTTCAATGAACATAATATTTTCTCAAAGTAATCTCATAAAGTTTGAGAGTGTGAAATAAATAATGGTTGCTCATCAACAACGGAGCTTGAGATGCTTTGATGGATTGCTTATTCAGTTTTCCCTAACTTTAGATAAATATATTAATGATTATCACCAATCATTTATTAAGCTAGAAATTATCTTTAGCCCAGATATAAACTTTAAAACATGGTTAAATATTAATATATCTGTTTTTTAATTATGTGTGAACACATTCAATTTTTTTTCACTTTTTACATTGTAATATATTTTAAGATATACTTAAAACTTCTATTTTACATGTTCTTAAAACATATGAAAAAGACATCTGTCAGATTTATATATATATATATATATATATCTGATATATGAATACATTAAATAATATATATATATATATATATATATATATATATATATATATATATATATTATTTAATGTTTTCATGGTTATATGATGTAAACAAAGTATTTTGGCATTAAACCATTTATTATTTTGTATTACTTTTCTTCAACTAAATAACAATTGCTATTGTCAAGGTCAAGTTTTTAAAGAAAAACGATTAGATCTCAAATAGTAACAAGATTGAATGTGAGATAATGAATGAGATTGATTGTGAAGCAGTTGGGTATTCAAAATACATAGATGAACAAAATGTTTATTTTCTACAATTTCACAATTAATTGATTCCAAGTTTATATTACAAGAAAGAGATAAAGTAAGTGGTTTCCACAAGGCTGGAATATGTTGTAATTTATCAGCTTTATTTAAACTTGATTATTTTTTTAATATTTTAATCAACTTCTTCATGGTTGAAATATTAAAAAGACCAACTGGTTTAAATAAAACTGATAAAGCACAATATATTTGAGGCTTGTGGAGCCATTTATTCTATCTCTTTCTTCTAATACAATCTTGAAATCAATTAATAGTCAGACTGAAGAAAATAAACATTTTGTTAATTCACATATTCTGAATGCTCAACTATTTCATGCTCAATCTCATTTTTTATCTCACACTCAATCTCATTACTACTTGAGATATAATAGTTTTTCTTGGCAATGGCAGATGTTATTTGGAGAAATGTTGGGAAATAATACTATATATATATAATGTACCATCTTGGTAGATCCTGTGATTGATATATATATATATATATATATATATATATATATATATATATATATATAGTACCAACTCGGTATGCCCTGACCACAAGTTGTTGCAACTATATATGATAGAAAAAAATATTTTTATTTTTAGAGCATTAATTTATAAATTGTTGATTATTAAAATTGTCAAGTGATATTATATTTAATGGAAATTTATTAAGGAAATATTCAAAAAAGTAATACTAGATAATAGTTTACAATTTGTTTTCATTATATCTTTTAGAAAAACAATTAGTGATTATTTTTTAATCTTTTATTTAAAAATAAATAATAAGATGTTGTAACCAATTCTTTAATGTTAAAATCTCCCCATAAATTCAATTATAAATTAAAAAAAAGCACAAATTATTGCTTTTAATAAAACAGTAATATAGTGTCTATTTACCTATTTTAACAAGAATAGATTTTATTCAATGAATAACAGATTACATTCTCATATGTCTATAAATGGTGTATGTGTGTGTATTGATTTTAAAAGACCCAAAAAGGGACCACATGTAAGATGGATGGATGAAATAAGAAAGTGTGCAGGGGTGATGTGGAGAAGAGAAGCTAAAGATCGGAGATGGATTAAACTCGGAGAGACCTTCATTCTGCAGTGGATTGATAATGGTTGATGATGATGATGATGATTGATTTTAAAATTACAGATATTGTAAGAATAATAATTCATATTCCAAAATATATTGTTTATTATGATTACTTTGAAGATAAATAAGTGAATTATTTTATTTTTGAAATAAGAAATTTAAAACTTGTTAATATCATTTTGTTTGTTTTAAAATTTTCTTGGAGAAATTCAAAGAAGTTATGTTCGCAGAAATGCTGATCTGCGTTCAAATGATGTCAATAACAATTCTTTTAAAATAAAAGTTCAGATTCTGAGTGTATCAATAGTAACCATATTGAAGATGACGTTATAAAACTATGTCAGCAAATAAAAAACATATAATCCCGTATAATAAGTTTGGAAGTTCTTGTCCTTTTTGTATGTATGTTGACCACAGCAAGTAACATGACAGTTTCACAATAAATATTTTTAAACGCAATGCCTATATATACAAATCATTTTGTGTATAGCAATGTGATAAAAGAATAAGCATGCAGTTGGTGTTTGCTTCCAGAGCAGAAGTGTAATCTTTTGGGGACTTTTGAGATAACAGCTAAAGAGATTAATTTATTTACTAGCATTTGAAGAAAGTTTTGAAATGCAGATAACATTTAACCAAGAAAACTAAGTCATCTAAATGACATATGAAAGTGGCAATGAATAAAATTAATAATTTTGCCAAGGATTCAAATAATAATGACTAGCAGTGGTGTAATTAAAATTATAAAAAAATGTTAATAAAGTGTTATATACATATATGTTATATATAGGCTCACAAATAAGCTCTTAACAAGCTTCAAAGAATATCCCCAATTTCAGACCAGTTTCTGCTACTGGCATTCTGTAAAGCTTGTTAAGAGCTTATTTGGGAGTTCAGTATATAACATTTGTAGTACCAGCTTGTTAAATTAGGTCACATGATATCTGAATTGATTTTTTTGTAATAGATATATGCCTACGGACATCTGGAACTTATTTATTACTTATGCACCTGAAGACAGAAAGATAACTGCCTCAACAAATAGAAAATTTAATAGATGAAAAATTACTTATCTGCATTTGTCTTTTATGTATATACCAATGAAACCAGAATTTACAAGGATATGTCATAATAACCTCAAAAGTGACAATAATCTTTTAAAGGAGTGACCATTTTAATGCATTACCAGAAGATATCAGTAGTCAGCTTCCCTGTATTTTAAAAAAAAAAAAAATTGAATTCTTTTAATGGACTAATTTTGAGCTCAACGAAAACGAAATTAAAGAGCAGTAGAACTCTTGATAATGAACATTAATCATAACTTGCAGGTTGTTTGAGTTTATTCAGAATTTTTTATATGTATTTATTTGATCTAATATTATTTTCAAATTTTCACGGTCATTTATGTATATTTCATGCATGAGTGAATATTTAAATAGGTACTTAACAATAGAAAAATCATAATAATCTTTTAAATTTCATAATTAGTAATCAACATAGATTTTGTTTAACAACTTGTTTAGATTTATTCAGTGGATATCCATTGTGCAACCTATAATACGTTAATATGTCATTTCATAACTTTATATGTTACCCATTCGGAATCTATAAATACATTGGTGTTTTCCTCTGGTTTTGGGAAGAGTATTTTATTGTCTAGCACTACTTAGTAATTTGAACAAATGCAATTTTATATAATATCTTAAACTAAATTTTTATAATATATTCTTTAATCTTCTACTATCTATTTGTAAATAAATTATTATTACTCTTATTTATTAAATTTGAATTCTGAATTTTAAATAAATAAATATAATATATAGCAATTACAATTCATATATTTTGTTATGAATATGGGCACACAAGATCTAATTAATACGTGACTTAAATTTTATTATTATGTTAGTGTTCAATAATCCTTAAAAGTTAATCTACTATTTTCATAAACACTCATTGGTATCAAAGCTATTAATAAATTCTTGTAATAAAATTCTATATGGTCACTGCTTGTAATATCTTCAGACATTTTGAAAATAAATTTACCACACAGTAGCAGAAGTGTTATTCATGGGTGAATATCAGTGTAAGTTTATTAATAAATTTTGAATGCTACTCCAAATAGATTTTAGTTATGTCATTGACAATAACTTATTTAATTTTCGTTCGTTTTGTTCTATTAGATCTGATTTATTAACTAATATAACATTACAAATTTTAGCTTGCATGTTTGTTTATTACACATTTACATAAAATAATTAGTATTATTTTAAAATCTCACTTTACAATTTACAGGGCATTAATAAGAGCTAGTATTTCTCTATTCTTGATTATATCGATATAAATTTAGACTTTGACGCTAGGGCATATGAATAGTCTCTTATTTCTTTTTGTCTCATTTGTCTTTTCATTAAAATTTTGGAACTCTCAATTTGGGCTTTTAAAGAGTCTTTACTGATTTATTCTATACCATTACAATATATATATATATATATATATATTCAAAACAATACAATAATTAATACAGTAAAACAATATTTTAAAAAACAAATATATACCACAATTTAATAGAAGTACTTTCAACTATCTATGTAGTCATTATCAATTAGATTCAAATTGTATTAGAAAAAACCGTTACAAATGTAAACAAAAAGTAATATGTCATACATCAATTTTCCCACAATTCATTAATTTTTATATTGGTGGCCTGTCTGTTTATCAAATGTTGCTTTTTACTTTTTATTAACATAGCTTCTTTAATTTTGCATTTATTATTATCATTATGATCAAAAAATACTGATGGTGATACATCATCATTTCTAACATTCTCTTGTCTTGATTTTTGTACTCGTTTATATAACAACAAATGCTCCTTTGATCTAAAAATATAAAAATATAAAAATTAATGAATTAAAAATTAATGAATTGTGGGAAAATTGATGTATGACCTATTACTTTTTGTTTACATTTGTAATGGTTTTTTCTAATACAATTTGAATCTAGTTGATAATGACTACATAGATAGTTGAAAGTACTTCTATTAAATTGTGGTATATATTTGCTTTTTAAAATATTGTTTTATTGTATTAATTATTGTATTGTTTTGAATAATTATATATATTTTATTATAATTGGAATACAGACATTGATTAATAATATATATATATATATATATATATATATATATATATATATATAATATTTAAAGTCTATTTTCTATACTAAACTTAATGTAATTATAAGGGGCTTGAATTCAGAATTTCAAACTCTCTACAGCCATCCAGTCTATCTTATACAACCAATATACATGACCACATACTTGTGAAAAAGATAAATGATCTCCCATATATGTATTTCATGCTGAACAACCACTTACTAGTTGGTCCAGATCACCATCTCCCACCCATATATACAATCAGTGCTCAGTTTATATTAAGATAGCAAATTTTTGAACTCTAGTGGACAAGCTTCAATCTTCTCTACTCTCCAACTCTTCAGTCATACATATCATTGAAAATTCACTTTGAGCATTCCATCTTTATCTGAACTAACTGATGAGTAGTGGTTCAACACAAAATACATATATGGGAGATCACTTATCTTTTTCATATTTATATGGTCATAGGTATCAGGCTTTGGGTTAATTTTTTAAATCTGCCTCAACTGCCATTAAATTAAAAAAAACCCAAAGTGTAGCAAATGTCATCAATTAAAATCCCATATTTTAATGTTAGCAGCTTGTCTATTTATTAAATGCACTTTATTCCTATTGATAATAATTGCCTCCTTAATTTTTCTTTTATTATGGTTTCTCTTTTCGTGAAGAATTTTCACACTTTCAAAATCAAATTTAAATTTATATTTACATGTTTTTTCATGACCAAAGAAAACTGAAGCAGTCATTAAATTACTATTATTCTTACTTTTTACATGCTTATATAATAATTCATGCTCTGTTAATCTTTTTTCAATACTGCACCTTGGTTCACCTATATATAATAACATACACTCATAAAAAATTTGATATACAACATTACTTTTCTGCTTGACAGATATGACATCCTTAGAATTATTGACTAATTTATTAACATCGTTTGGAACATAGAATGATACATTAAACACATTTATATATATATTGTAACGTTTATTTATATACGTTGCAAATATATTGGCATTTGGTAAAAGCTAAAAAAAAAAAAAAAAGTAAATTTAGATTATTTTTTTTTGACTATAATTTTTTTTTAAAAAAAATAACGTACAATGAAAGTTAAATTTTTCTTTCGTATTTTTTTTTACATAATTGGAAATAAAAGTAGAATTGGAGAGAACAAAAGAATTCCAAAAGCAAGTAAAAAGATAAGCTAAAAGAAAAATATTTTAGCTAATTAAACATGGCTGAAAAACTTGATAAAAAAAATGAGAACTTAGTACTTGAAAAATGATAAAGACTGTATAAGATTATAAACACAAAATGCCATGGTATTAGCATGCGCAGAAGTCCGAAAACTGGACTTCTAGTATAAAAAGGAGGGATTCGGTTGGAGGAATGTCTTGGTTTAGCTGATATTCTTTTGGTTAGTTTTGGATTAAAGAATCCAGACCACTCTACGATAAAAAAGTTATTCATGCGAGAGTAGACCGAAGCTTTAGCTGACATCATTACCGATGGACACCAGAGAAGCTTACGCGACTAGCCTATGGAACCAGCACCAAGATCAAACAATAAACAAAGGCCGTGAGCTCAATTCAACCCCAGAAAACTATGCATAGTTATCTACAACCATCGTGAATTCACTAAAACTTACCGGTAAAACTACTTATTCCTGATTGTAACAAAATTAAGCGTTTGCAAACAAGTCTTAAAATAATCCCGATAGAGACTTTTATTTTTTCTGTACAAGAGACTTTTGTTTATACCAGAACTTTTTAATTAATTATTTTATTTTATTGATTGCATCATATTTGAATTAATATGTGTTCTCTCTAATTTACTTGATTAGGAATTCTCATTTTAACTTAAACAGATTTTTAATCTGTTATAATAAAAAAAAAATATTTCTAATATCAATTTTCATTTGTGCATTATTAATAATAATTATTATTTTTTATTGTTAAATTTATTATTAGTTTAATAAGATTTAAAATGTAATTTACCTTTGCCAATATGTTTCAATAAGCCCAGGAATAATAATCTTGAAAAAAATAATTCTCGTTACGGTATGATGCAATACTGATTAGTTTAAAAGTATTTTTCTTCTTTGTTTGCCAGATGCTATGTGACGGTTCAGTGGGTTCTTGCAGAACTCTGGCACCTTTCAAATAAATTAAAAGCTGATCTCGTCAATAGCATAATTCTCAACAATTAATAGGCCGAGTTTGATCAGGAAATATAGTTATGTTTTTTAGAAATAGAAATACAACTTTGTTCTTTTCGACATAACTTGATCAACTCACACGCAGTTTATATCAGCATGTAGAGGCCTAACAAAATGAAAAACGTTATAATATATATATATATCCTTAAAACATTTCACTTGTGAATTTGAATGGATATCCATTGTTTACTACCAATCTTCATTTTCTTTAAACCATAACTCTTTAAATTGACATAAAGTATTATTTATTTGTTTCATTTTATAACCAACATCAAGCAATTTCTTGGTAAATATCTCAATAGTTTTCAGTTTATCACTTGGGTAATGACATAATTTTTCATTTTGAAACAAAAAAGATCTAAAACTTGCCATCTTATGCATCATTGGTACTTTTGATTTATAATTTATATATCCCCTTTTTTGCAACAGCTTGATTATTAATTTATAATTTAATATACTGTTATCTCTTGTAATAATTAAATCCAAATATTTAATATTTTTCTCCTGTTTCTTTTCAACAGTCCATTTCAAGCCATTCAAATTATTTAATTCCTCTACAAACAAATTTATAGCATTAGTATTTCCACAAACAAAAACATCATCCACATACCTTTTGTAAATTTTAATATCTTTAAAAGAGCACATATTTAAAATACCATTCTCATATGTAGACAACACAAAATTGCAAACGTGTGCAGCTACAGGCAGACCATAGGCCAATCTTTAGACATTTTATAATATCAGCCTTTAAAAGATGCAATAATGTTATCATTAAAAAATTTTAAAAAATCAACAATAAACTTTATCATATATTTATAAATACCTTTACTTTTTAATGTATGTTCAATTATTTTTATGGAATTCATTCTCTCAATAGAACCATATATTTCTGTTACATCCAATGAAGCAGTAACATCATTGTCATTAATCACCAAATTTTTAATACTATTTACAAAGTCAAAAGATGAAGCAATAATATTTTCCCCAAATCCTAAAAACTCTTGTAAAAGCTTACCAATATATTTAGAAGTCTGATATATGAATGACAAGTGCATAAGGAAAGTTAAGACTCATTAAAATTACAGTTCTAATAATTATAACAGCAATGTTTTTATTGGATTTACCTATCTAATTATGTAGAAGATTAAATGATGTGAGACTAAATCAATTAAAGACTTTTAAGCTTAACTGGTCCCAGCCTTTCAATCTGGCCAGTTGTATTGCATCGGGTAGATTCCCAGACATCAGGAGAGCCATCTTCGTTAATCATTCTATTTGGCTTCTTAGATGTTGCCTGGTCCTGGATTCATTACCCTGTAATCCAGTGCAATCCCTGTGCCTCATTAAGAGGAGAACAACTGTTAATTCTGGCTGAGATCTTCAATCCTACCTGGTCACACACTGATGAACTTATATGACCTCTACAATTGTTAACGCTGGCTGAGATCTTCAATCATATCTGGTCACATACTGATGAACTTATATGATCTCTACAATCCCCCACATAACGTTCCTGAACTTGGTTCTGGCTTTTGAAAGCTAGAAAGTCGCATCTTTTTCGTCATAGAAGACATTTGTATGTTTTTCCTTTAATTTCATAAATGTAATATTATAGTTTTCTTTTTCGTTCTACTATGCGTACCTCAACAAAAATCATGTAATTGTCAATTGATTTTTTTTGTTATGTAAACTAATAAATAAATAAATTTCATTAAAAAAAAAGTTAAGTTTGGAGATCAAAATTAGATTTTGTAATATCTAAAAAAAAAATTACAATTTATGTAGTCTATAGCTTTGAAATCTTTTATTGTTTATTTTATTTAATCTTAGTGAAATTGCAGTGAAATATCGATATATCATTTTTCAAGAGCTAGAGATCCTTACAAAATTATAGATAAGAACTATTCAATGGTTATTTTTCATTGTTTAAATACATGTAAAATAAATCTTAAATATTAGCTGTATATTTTCAAAAGCATTTCTCTTCCCATAGTTCAGAGCCGGTTAAGATAGGCGCTAATATGTGCATATTCTTTATAAGCTAAATAACAAAATAATGCTGAGCGCTTTCGAGAATTACACTACTCTCATAATCATAGTAGTATGTGCCAGTTTTTTTCTTTTATTTTACATAAATTTAAATTTTCACAGCAATATATATGTACTGACACCCACATTCAGTCCATTACTTTATAACTTAACCCAGCTATGATTATGAGAACAGTGTAACTGTCAAAAACGCTCGGCATTATTTTGATATTTCAATTTAAACTTCTCTTCAGCTGCGTATTAGCACACATCTTTAACCCATTACTTGCCATGAAGTAAAAATATAAGCATAATATCATTACATTCAGAGCCAATCATAATAAGCTTAAGTAACCAATTGACACTAAATGATGAAACTATTATATTGATACTCCTAGAATCCTAAACTCAGAGATAACACATGCATCTAATAGCTTGAAATTTAAAGACCTAAGATTTTGAACTCAAGACAACTTGTTTTTTTTAATTATATAGACCTGAAATCAATCATGTATTTTTGTTGCCCTGAAATTAGTTAAATAGAGGCTTCTTTTATCACTTAGCTAACAACGTATGACTTTTTTTGAAAGTATATAAATTAATGCAAAACGTTTTCGACAGATAAAAACCAATCAGAAAGCCAGTATCAAAAATTGATATTTCTAACCTCTAAAAACACTTCAATGAATTCAAATTAGAATTCGCAAATCATTTCACAAATTTGATTGGGAATTAATAAGACATTTGACATTATTTTGAAAAATACAAGAGGTTTATTACCAAAAGAAGCAGCAATTTATTGTAAATTTTCTACTAACATGAGTATAAAACAAAGAAGGAATATAAAAAAGTTTAAAATAATTCATTAAGAAAAAAGAAATATCTGGTCTTCAATAATATTAAATAGAGTTAATAATAATATAAGAAATTATAATTCTGATATGACAAGAAGAGCTGTAAAAGAAAATAAAAGTTTTAAAACTGCAAAAGAACATTTTAGTACTGGAAGGAAAATTGTCAATGAAAATAAAAAAGATGGAATTATTAATAATAAAAAAAATATGACATTGAGAAGTGTGGGGAAGAATTGTATATTGACTTATGTAATAATAAAAAACAAGACAGCAAAATAATTTTAGTTGTATTTATATATTGGACTGTTTCCATCATCTAATATGAATATAGACCAATCCCATAAGTCAATCTAATGTGATTATATCTAATATATGGAAACCACTAATCAACTATGCTCTTCAAAAAAAGTGGAGAAATCAGCAGGAATCTCATAGGTAAGTTATGAAATTTCTACTGACTGTTGCCTTTGGCAGGATGGCTCAGTTGGTTAGTGCATTACCTTAAAATTTATTACTCATGAATCTAAGGGTCCAGATTTGGCTCCCATGCTAGTAGTATTACTGGTCATCCAACAACACCTGCAGAAGAGGTCGGAATAATAACTCTCAAAACATTGTGCATAACAGTTGAATGTATTTGTAATATTTAATAAAGGTAAATTTTTCTAGAGACATTCAATACTCCTATTACATGATGTAAATAGTTCAGTGTATAAATATCACAAACCTTCAGGAAAATAGCAAAATAATTTGTAGAGTTACTATCTTTTGTGAATTGCAAAGAATTTTAAATGAGAAGATGGGACATTCTTTTAAATCTATGAAGACAGAAACATTTCACACTTTTGTTCAGTATTTATTTATCAATCCCAAATATTGTAATTTTATCAAAATATTTACTTTTCCTATATTTATAGCTATGACATCATTACTCCACACAAATACTTTAATGATTATTATTAATCATTTAGTAAATTGGAGATTATACCATTTTTATAATAATTTGGGACTTTGTTTGCTTTTTCACTACATATCCATTAATGTGTATGAGAAAAATGAAATGTTATAAGTATATTTAATGTGTTACAAATGGGTAGTAAGTGGAATGTAGTTGAATTAACTAGTCCATGTAATTGTACTTAAGATATGATCTTGAATAAAATTTAAAATGTAGATTTGAGCTAGAAATGACATGAAAATTTCTAGCCTAATAAGTGACCAATAACAATGATCTGTGGCCTGAAAAAAATATTGTTATAAGTGTAGAATGTTTGGCAACATTAGATAAAATTATAATATTAGTGTCTTCAAAAATAAACAGAGTTAAATAATGTACCACAGTTACCTTCAGTAAGATTGACAGCATTTATTCAAAATATACAATTTTCTGCAGAAGTTAAAAATATTAGTTTCTGAATGTCAAGAAAGATGTTATTCTTTCACATTTTCACGCTATAAAAATAGTTTTTTGCATTTGAATCTCCTTTTACTTAATAAAAACTCCAACAAAAAAGCTATCATACATTAATGATAAAACTTGTTTAACTCAGGGATTGTCAATTAGTAATAAGTAATTTGGTAATTTTTTAGTGACATCAAAAGCTAAAAGTTATTTCTTTACACATGAATATAATCATTTCATTTTTTATTTTTTATTATAATAGCAATCCATGGAAATATTTTAATTCAATGTACATATTGTAACACTTGCAACATATATATAAAATCACACATATATTTGCATTACATATGTCAATAATTTAAAGCAAATAAATTATTAATAAAAGAGAAAACAAAAAAAATAAAATTAATAAAAAGAAAGATTACATCATTTTTGTTTTAAGAATAAATTGTTTTAATAAGAGTAGGGATGGGGAAGAGGAATCATGAGAAAGATTTAAAAGTCACTCTCTTCTTTTTATAATTAAGAAAAATTAAATGTTAAAAAAATAAATGAGTAAAAAAGATTTTAAAATTTTCAATAAGATTAATTAGTAACAGAAAATATTTTAAGTTATTTCATTGGCAAGAATCTACTTAAATTTTGAAAGATCTCTGATTGAGAAGGTAATAGATAAAGCTGAAAATAGATATGATAAATAAAATGTAAAATTAAAAAACCAAATAAAAATTGTTCTAAAATTTTAGACAATGGGAGAGTTAAGTATAAAAGTAGCAGCTTATCCATTGTTATTCAGTTCTGGCAGTTTTTCAGTTAGTTAGTTTTCCAGATTGATTTTGAAAGTTTTCAGTTCATTGGTGGCAGAGTTCATTGAGTCATTCAACAGAGAACCAGTTCTTACTGCTGCAGAAAATATAAATGTGGAAGTTTCAGAAGTAGCAACATGCATTGCTAGAGAACCTTTGGAGTGTTCATCTGGGGACTTCATGCCCTGTGGCTTCAGCCAACTGCTCTCATCTAGAAACAATGCCTCATCCATAATATAGATGCTGCTGCATACTCTCTTTCTCTTAGTCTGTCAGAAGTATGGAAGAAAACACTGGAAACTAAAAGGCCAGCCAGTTGAAAATCAAAACCAAAGCAAGTCAAAATCAAAGGAAAATATCAACTGACATCATCTCAACATAATAAAACCTAGATAAGTATATGTTTTCAATCATAAACTGTCTAGACATATTATTTTAATGAAATGAATTATAATGAAGGACAATCAGTAATATTGAATCTCTTAACAATTAATGTATACTTACTTATTCTTTGTGTTAAATTGTACTGTTATATTTATTTAAATGTGTGTGTATGGAAATAAATAAATGTTTGCTTAATATGTTGCTTGGTCTATACTCTATGTTTTAACTGCATTACCAGTAATTTAAAGTGCAGAAATATTCCATGTGTTAATTAGTACTGTTCTGGGTCCCCTGATTAATATTTTGAGTTAGCGTGGATATATTTTAAGTGCTGAGTTTGGGTTACTGTCATCCAGTCATGCTGGCTATATATAATCTATATGGTCAGATGGTTCCTGAGACTTGTTCTCAAAACAAATAAGGTGCTTTGAATAGCAGGTATTTTTCCCACAATATGGAGGGATGCTACGGTCAAGAAATATAGTTGGGGCTGTATGTCATAGCCTTGATCTGGCTATAGGTATCGTTGATGGTAAATCTTTCAATGTTATTCTACCCCTCTGCTTGAATGTGCGATCTGATGTCGGAGGTAGTACTATCATAATATCAATCACATAAGTACAAAATAATAAAATGTTCACAAATAGTAATGTGTAATAAATAAGAAAATATAAAAATATTAAAAGGTTTACAATATGGATCATTACAAATAGGTTCATGTGTGTCATTCATACTGGAAAGTTACAATATATATTCGAAACTGGTTATGTAATTAATGGAAACATACTATTTTTCCTCAAGTTATGCTATTAACCAAGATCCTTACTAAACTTAAAGTGGGCTATGATTTTATAACATGAGGCAGATTGATTTGTTCTCTTTAAATATACATAAATTAAGCTGTGCTAATTTTCTGTGCTTAAAATCTTAGTATAAATATTATACACTTTGAAAATATAATTGTTTCAATGAACTATATGTTTATGTGTGCACTTTCTTGTGTAACAATTGAAAATATATGATAAATAGTAAAAGAAGTCAAGCATTGGTGGTGAAGAGGCCAGTACAGCAGCCTTACAAGCAGTTGTCCTGGGTTTGTGGGTTTGCTTCCCAGCCGAAGCTTTGACACATGAAAAAAAATAGTAAGAGAACAAACCATTCTCCCTCAGGATTTAAACAAATAACACCTTGTATGTTTAGTGAAAGTCAGAAATAGAATGATCCACCTAGACTTTAACCCCTTGATATTTATAAACATACTATTATCAATATTGGGGGAAATTCAAAGTGAATTTAATAAATAACTTTGAATTCAATAAATAAACCAATTAGCAATATGATATTTATAAATGAATAATCAATTATCTAAGGATAAAGACAGCATTTCTCTTTTAATGAACTTGTTTTAATAATCAAACAGAAATTATAATTGTAAACATTAGATTAACTCAACTATTGTATAATTCATTATTAATTTATAAATGACATTTTAATGTGGCTGATATATTAAGTTCACTGAATTTTCACCAATGATAGTAAGGGTATGCTTACAAACAGCAACAGTTTAAAGAATTGACAGTCCATAGTATTCTTGATCTTTGGTAAACATACATTAAACTGAGAGACTGCAAACCTCTCGTGCTTATTAGCCAATCAGGTGTTATTAATAGTGATCAAATTGTAAATACAAGACAGAGAATTTGATCGCTATTAATAACACCTGATTGGCTAATAAGTGCAAGAGGTTTGCAGTCTCTCAGTTTAATTTCATACTATTTGCACTTTATAAATTAAATATTATGTAAATATACATTATTTTTTCATAGCTTCAGGGAGAAAGTGATTTCATATCCTTAATTACTTATGCATTATGCTAATTTTATGCTAAACAGTATATAATATCTGTAATATAATAAAATTGCTATTGTCATAATAGCAGCTTAAAAGTATTTTACATCAACAATAGATTAATTACTTGATTTATTCTGTCTATTTTTATTAATTAAAATATAGGACAGTTGGAAGCCTTATTAAAAAACTTAGCTCAAAGAGGATGGACTTTTAAGAGACCCAAGGAATTTCATCAATTACAGAAAATCCAAAGACTGGCTCGGGATGTAAGTGATAGAGGAGTTGTTGCAATAAAACGAAGTGATCCGAGAGGAGCTTTCGGTGAGTAAAACACTAAAACATGACCTAAATAAACATATAAAGAGAATACTTATTAAATATATTTAGTCAATAAAATATGCACAAGTTAATGAAAATTTTATCTGTTTCTAGTTTTACATTAACTTTATTTGATTTACTATTTACATTATAACCAACCCTTAAGCTATCAAAAATCTCAGCCTGTAGTCAAGGTTGCCTTGACTACAGTTTGAGATTGCTGATAGCTTAAAGGTTATTTGTTATCATTTACATTTATAAACCTATTAACGCACTGAGTAATTAGCTTTAATGCCTTACTATTCTATGTGTTATATGATAAAATTACAGTGATATTAAAGATTATTTACATGTATTACTAAAAAACTTAGTGTAGGAAAGTAGCAAAATTAGATAGTACTATATACTAAACAATATCCAAATAACAAATCACCTCACATGGGTAAGAAATTCAGCATCACCCTCTGTGAAATAAATATATAAATATATTAGAGTCAGTATTCTTTACTAAAGAATATGTAAATAAAATCATTTGTTGAACAATTCTAAAGACAAGACACTGGTTGAGCATGCTACAATTGCATGTAATAACCCACCCCGTAGTTCTGTGTATTATGGGGAATCTCATGCAAATAGATCCATGAGAATAAGCCAACATATATATTTGTACAATAGAGCAAAACAAAATAATGAATACAGATCAATCTATCTTGATCATAAATTCACCATGGGGCACATATTTTCTCCAGCCAATCTTAGAACAATTTGCATGTTAAGGGATAATAAAAAAATACAAAGAGGTTTAGGCAAATTGCAAAGGATGCACATTCCATCACCAAAAAGGATATACATATTTTATTTTTTGAAAAATGAAATATCAAATTGCTTTATTTGCATATTGTGCTTCAATTATATATTACATCACATCAATTATATAATCATATCTATACTGCATAGTACTTAGCTAATGATTCTGGCAGTATTTTGCTGAAAGCTGGCTCATTGCATTTAATTAGCTTATGTTTATTGTACCTTAAGTCAACAGAAACACTGTGGTCAGTCAGAAATGAACAGGAAAAGCAGTCAGGAAGCAAGTGAAAACAATTAACCTCTGATGTGAGTAATTCTGGCTGTTATATTCTGGTTGACATGTGACAAAAAAATTAGATCATACCTACCAACATTAATGGCCTCTTTAATAAAATATTTTAATTACAACATGTAAATAATTAGTAGATTATATAACTTTAAAACACATGTGATCCTTAATGACCAAAGTTGGAAAAAAGTTCAACTTTTATGTTATTAATTAAAAGATTTAATAAGTCAAAATAAAATAATATAATTATTTATTATTATTCTTAACAAAACATACTATTTTTCTTTTAACTTCATCTGAAATTCAAAGTTAACTTTTTAACCCTTAATTGATTGTTTTAATAAAATATTAATTTTAATATTTAATGGTTAAAATTAAATATATTGACAATTAAAACCAAAGAAATAACACATATGCACATACAATCTTAATGCACACACATGTATACCAGAAATTGTATTTATCTAAAGTAAACTTATTTTCAAAATTAACTAACTTAACTGTCTAACACCTATTTAATATTATTAAACCACATTAATAAACTTTATTAAACTTTACCTGGAGATAGTTTATATTCTCTAAGCTTGCTAAACAAAGATTTTAATTGACTTATTATTCATTAATTGATTATTAAATAACTGACTTTAATGCTCATAATTACACTATTGGTTTTATTCATCTTTCCTCTTTTAAAGTTTGCATAACTAAATAACAACTTTTAACACCTTAAGCTTACATTGACTTAGATATTAGAGTGACATTTTACATTAGCTATGCTAATTATTATATTATTTATTTATACTCATAGTAAATTATGTAAAGTTATATAATATCATTTACAAGATAAATATTATATCTTCTTTCATTCTTTATGATTTTTATTTTATTTTCCTTTTTTTAGAATAGCACCAATTCAACAGTTTTGTTGCATACTTAAGACAATGTGTAATAGCACAGGTCACTATATATATAAAGTAAATCCACAGCCAATGTGTATTGATGTGCAGCAACCAATCAGATGTGTTTTTGCAAGCTAAATAAAAACAATAGCAAAATTGTCCAAGGGACACCTTTTGGTTAATGATAACTTGTCCCAGGTATGCTATTGTTTTCATTCAAGCTGAAAAACTATGCCTGAATAGTTGCTGCACATCAATACAATTTGGCTATGGATTTAACTTTGTATATGTAATGGTCATCCCTTTTACTGAGTAATACACCTTTATATATATGTATGTATGTATGTAGTGTGTGTGTATTTATATATATATATATGTATAGTAGTGTGTGTGTATTTATAGATACAAATAATAGCTAAGTCACTCTATTGCTGGGAAAAAAATCAGTCTCCAAGTAGCTATAAAAATATCAGGTGGTGCAAGGGTATCTCCTTTTAATATTATAATTTTTTTAGTGGCAAAATAAATTATTATTAATTATTTCTGTAGAACTTTCATTGAAATTGTTTCATACATCTTGTGTATTCATATACTACAATATAGTTCCTTTTATAATTCATATTTAAAACTCATCATTCATGAACAAAATACAATATTTTCTTTCAAAATCCCAGATTTTGTTGTCATTCTTTATTTAATTAGATAATCTTTTATAGTTCATTATATCCCTTTATTTATTTGTCTTGAATATCAAAGTAAAATATGCAATGTTAAATTTTCTTTCTCTAAATTATCTTACCATTTATCTTGACATTACTTCTTCTTTCTTTGAATATCTTTATTCTTTTTAGTATTATCCAACAAGTAAGGATGCTTAGTATTAGTATTTTATTTTTGCATAGAGTAACATTATTGGCAACTTACCTATAGAGTTTTAGCAGCTTCAAATAGTTTATAAGAAAGGTACTGGGTGTTATAATGATGGTAAGAGAACCAGCATGCTATTTCCCTGTTTAGTGCTCCATATTACTTAAAAATCCAAAATATATAAAGTATTTTCATCACTTTTAATAAATTAAAAGAGTTACAAATTTGCACTGCTTATATATTTTTAACTTACTAAACATCACATGATCACTATCTATAATTTGTTTCATTTTAAAACAAGCAAAACTCTCCATACAGTAGAGCCACTCAGTGCAAGCCTGATTAATCGATGGATGCCAGAATATCTATGTGCAGTGCTCTCAGATTCAAGGCTCCTCACTGATAAAGGCCACAAGCCAAAAATAGTCTGGGGATATTGGATGAGTAAGCATTAGATAGGGATCTTATGCAAAAATCTTCTGGCATCCATTGATTACTCTGGCTTGCACTGAGTGGCACTACTTTAAGGAGAGTTTTGCCTGTTTTAATAACAGTTATGAGCAAGCATAAGAAGTTGTAATCTAATCATGTGATGTTTAGTGGTTGTTTCATTTTACTTCCATATCTACTTCTAATAAGAGTGTGGGAAAAGATAAACATCTCATTTCAATATTTTTGTCCTCATTTATAATAAAAGCTTTTGTTGTCTTTAGAAATTTTTGGGGTCATCTGCATAACAAATTTAAAGTCTATTTGCTTTAAAACAATGGGAAAAATTAACTAAATATACATACCAACTTGTGCATATTTCATTTCTCCCTTTTTTATTTCAGTCTTATATATATATATATATATATATATATATATATATATATATATATAAATTCTTCGCTCTTTTATTAGGTTAGAATATATATAAATGAGTACACACAGCTTGGTTTTCAAAATAATCTCAATGTAACTTTGCTATTGTCAATATAATAATTCCAATATATATAAATACAATATTTACATTTTATTTATGTCAGCAGTGTGGTTTATAAATCCAGTTGATTTTTTTCTCATTCAATTGACATTACATCTCTCGTCCAGAAATAAATAAATCTAAGGATAGTCAGAAACAGAATTTTAGAGCCCTCAACCCACATTTCTTTAAGAAGGAATATTCTTTTTAAACAAGATTTCATATTGTATTGCAATTGTGGAGGTGCTTGAATGTAAAGTTTCACACCATGACCATTAACCCATATTTTTCCAGAGGACCAGATCCAGCATTTATGGAAATACTTTACTGCATCATGTTCTGTGACATAAAAGTTATAAATTTTGATCATGATGACATTTTACCAAAAAATCACTGACTAAAAGAATCACGCTGAGTTCAAACCAATGTCCATACTATTAAGAGTGACTCATCACTTCTACATTGTAATATAAGTTTTAAAAAAATTGAAATAAGGATTTTTAATGAAATTTATCAGATTTTATTACTTTTTTAAAAATGTAGTCAATTTATTATATTATTTTTAATTAATAAGCAACACATCTTCTGGAGATAAGGTAAGCCCTTGAAACTGTATATTTATCAAAAATATAGGCGACCATATTGGTTTACAGGAATACTAGCAAATACCAAATTAATAATTATTTCTTATATTAAGGTTAGCCTATAGTCAAGATTTGTTACCTTTATCAATTTAACTCTACAGATACCTTTAAGGGAGGTGTGCATAGAAAAAATAGAAGACTAGGTCTGCATGCATGTGAAGAAGTGGATCAATTATTTTATAATTTTATAATTATTTTATATAACCAAAGAATAGTCTATATTGTAATAATGAAAGAATTTTTTTAAAAATTCATTTTCTCTTTTTTTTTTTAACAAACATTGTTTCATTTAAAATATAATTATAAAAAATAATTTTCAATCTTTTAAATGCTTAATTAGCTGAAAATAAAATAACTGGGTTGATCATAAGATATTTAAAAAAGAGATGTTTTTAAATAACATTTTTGTAATGTATATTATTCATTATTGAATAATCTCTAGTGAAATGAATGACTAATAAAAGTTATTGGAAGCTATTTTCAATTTCTCTCTTTCTCTCTCTCCCCACTTTTTTCTTCCCCCTTCCCCCTCTCTTTCCTGTTCTCTCTTTTTATGGAAAAGTGTAAAGTTGGTTTTAAAAAACACCTGTAGACATCCCTACTATCACATTTTATATGCATGTTCTTGAGGCTACAGCCTTAATAAATATTACTTACATAATCAGCTTGCATTTAAATAAATTTATAATTACAACTTTAAAAAGAAATTATGGAATAACATTTTTATTTTAAAAATTCATTTATTAAACAAGCTAAATTTATCATTTCATTTAGTGATTTTATAAGATAACTAACATGTTATAAGTAAGATTCAAAAAATACTACTCTCATATAATAAATAAAAAACAATAATGTTGTTCTAAAAGAAAAATGCCTTAACAAATTGTCATATGTCATAAAATAAATTTTTCTATAAAAATTATTGAGAAAAAAAATTGTTTCTACAAAAAAATGGAATAATTCATATTTAAGTGTATATTTGAATACCAAACATCACCCTTTTGCAAATTGTTGATTTTCCTTGTTCTCAATTATTGTAAACATTCAACATTAAGTTTGAAATTAAACCATTATCACTTATCAGAAATTAATAATTTTGACTTCATTTGATAGATATTTTTGTTTGCTATTAATATAAATTCAGAATATTCAGATTTTATTCTTAAAAATATTTTAAAAATGAGATTGTAATCAAAACAAGAAGCTTCATACATCAGAATTTCTAGAAAGATTATTTTCATTTTACAAAATCAACAAATTCTCCATTATTTGTCTTTTGTTTAAAAAATCCAAATGAATATTTATTTATTTCTCTTATATATAGTGAATTATGTTTTAAAAGTTTAATTTTTTTCAATATTAATTACAAAATTATACTTTCACACTCTTTATTATAATTAGACTGATTATGTAGAAACTAAACTTGTAAACAGCTTCCTGTTACATTTGCATTGTCTGATAATATAACATTCTATTTTTGAAAATAAAGTATTTCTGTTCAAAATAAATTATGAATAATGTATATTATTAATTTTTAATAAATATTGTATATATTATTGTATAAAAAGAGTCTAGAATAGTAATAAAATTGCAAATAAAATGCTTTTGCTTATTCAAACTATTTTCTCTAAACAAACTAAAAATTGTGATGTCAGAAAAATGTCAGACTACAAAAGCACTGCTTCTCAAGGCAGAGCTAAATCCCCATTATCTTTGCTGAATCTTCAATTTTCTTGACATCTTTTGAATTTTTTTAACTAAAATTTTATGCAATAATGTATATAAAAAATAGGCATATTTCAATATAAAGCTTGTAAAAATTCTCACTAGGGGGTAAAGTGCTAAAAAACATGAGAATAATCGGATATGTACATCCGAGGGTTTTAATCGTAATTTTTAAAACAAAAATCCTAACAAAAATACATATAATCTATTTCATTTAAAAATAATATTTAACTTTAAATGTTCACATCTGTGTAAAAGCAATCTATAGTCAAATAGTGAATTAATTTTATAAACCAAAAGAGTCTACATTTGATTTATTGGGAATAACAGAATAATAAAAATATAATGCAAGCATCTCAATAAATATTCTAATAATGCTTCAAATTTAATACATATAAAATGAATTTGTTGGATTAAATATTTCAATGGTAGGTGGTCATACTAGAATTTTTATAGCCCAAAAGATAGCCTAAGAAAACATTAATTTATTGAGAAATCATTCAAAAAATAACCCTACACTTTAATATTAAGGTAAAATCGATTTTCTTGTATATTTTTCTATACTAAATAAATCTATAATTTGATTTGATTTTACATAATATGTATATTATTATTAGAACAGTAATGAAATGTACAGAGGTGAAATAACAAAATTGATATACATATATTTCTTACAAAAAGTAGAGATAGTGCACCCAAGAATGACATATTAGAGTATATGTGAATGTATGAATATTGAATATTGCCTGAAATGTAACCCTGCACAGTTTGGTGCCTCTGGTAGAGTATTCGACTAGGGATCAGAAGGTCTCAGGTTCGATTCTGTCATTTGAGCTTCTTACAAACACACAAGCTGCAAAAACCATATGCCTCTTTTCTTTCTTTAAACATTAATGTATATCTGTTTATATGCTATAAAGTTTGAACACCAATTTATTTGATGCAAGTCTTAAATCCAGTGCATTTTAAAATTATTGAAAAGTCTCATTTAAAATAGGCTCTCGAATAAGAGCAATACATATAATAAGAAACATATATATATATTCAATTACAAAGAAATCAACTCATATGTCACATGACCTAATTTAACAAGCTTCTATTATAAATGTTATATATAGAACTCACAAATAAGCTCTTAACAAGCTTTGCAGAATATCCCCAACCCCAGACCAGTTTCTGCTACTGACTTCCTGAGTGCTAATGCTTGAACATCCTAGCATCTGACTGAGATATCCAGTAGCAGAAACCAGTCTGGGGTTGCGGATATTCTGCAAAGCTTATTAAGAGCTTATTTGCAAGCTCTATATATAACATATATATATATTCAAATATAATGTCTTATTTTAGTATCTATTTCAATTTGGTCCCAAAAGCAGGTATTTTGCCATTTTAGTTATGGGTCCAGTTCTGAACAAAGTCCTTCAGTTATTTTGTGTAATAGCGCAAGAAAATAAAATAAATTATCTCAGTTCGCTGTAATTATTATTGACCCACCATTTATTATTTGACAATTTGAATTCTAACCCTGAAAATTAGAGCTTTCAGATTATTTTCATTATTTAATAATAATAATAATTACTTTATAGCGAATTTTAAATAAATGTAAACTCAAATTTGTAAACCACATGCATATCCTTTGTCTTTGTTGTCCCCCCCCCCATTACAATTTTCAACTTATTTATACTAACATCAATTCATATGCATGTGGTAAAATAGTTATAAATGTAACCTTTTTCTTGTTATATTCAATAAAGACCTTTTGAAAGAGAATAATAATAATAATAATAATAATAATAATAATAATAATAATAATAATAATAATAATAATAATAATTATTATTATTATTATTATTATTATTATTATTATTATTATTATTACTTTTAGTGAATTTTAAATATATGATGCTGTAACATTTTTTAATCGGTCATAAATATTTAAATCATTTGGCCCCAATGCTTTTTGGTTAAAAGACTCTTTGAAGTCATAAAATCTGATTTCCAGCTAATTATTTGTTGATCATACTTATTATTTCTTTTACTGTAAAATAATTAAATGCTTTGTAATTTGAAATATCATGTGACTTTTGGAACAAGAAACGGTAGATTAAGATGCATTCAATAGCTATAGGGTCTGTCACTCAAGTTTGTTGAGTCTGCATCACTCAAGTTATAATAAATAACTTGGGAGTAGATAGAAGAGAACCAATGTTTTGTACTTCTTAATACAATTGGTTGAAAAATTTGGCTTTATAATTGCAAATGTAATTATTCAATGTTTTAAAGTAAAGTTCTCCATCTTTTTTTTTAATTTGTCAAAGCGTTGGCCGGGACAACTGCTTGTAAGGCGGCTGTGCTAACCACTCGGCCATCAAGGCTTGGTTAAGTTCTACATTTTTTAAACTTGTTTTGACTAAGTAGGAAATTTTTATTTATTAATAAGAATTACATATTTCAACACAATATTATTTTTCTTTATTGTCTTATTAATTGGTATAGTGGTTCTTCTGTAGTAGGTCCTGGAATTTGTGATCCATGGATTGTGGCTCAATTTTGTTACTTCCGGTACTCCATCGTTTTACGACGTCTCCAGTAATATAATCCATAATTATTATTTTTTAGTTATATGTGATTTATTAGACATGCGTTTTCACCAATAAACCTCACATTTTAATATTATTAATTTTTTTGTTTACATTCTCCAATTCATCGTTCTTCTTTTTTTTTTTTTGTAATGAAAAATTTGCGTTTAACTAAATAAATTATCTATTAGAGATTTTGAAATATGAACTTTTTGTTTCTCTATTAGGGATTTGTAATATGAAACTTCTCGTGACTGAAAATAATATTTGCTACTAATAGCTTATTTATTTAAAGTAATGAAAAATTTCCCGACTTGTCTTGATTTTAATTTAAATACTAAACTGTTTTCATTAATAGTGATAAAATTACTTATAAAAATAGAGGTTTATATGTCTTAATACCTAAACTAAACATTGTTTTTGGTTTCACTATTTCAGGCATCTTCAGTAATAAAAAAAAACGGTCATTCATTTTTATTTGATAAGTATTTAATAAACAATTTATCTGAGCTCTGAATATAAAATTAATCAAAAAGCTACTGTATCTGACGCATTGAAGAACTGATATTTTCGCATTAAATTTATCTGTGCTATGATGTGATGTATTGTGGCTTCTCCTTTATCGAAATCAAGAATCTCTCACCCACAATGACCAGAGAAGTCTGTTAGTCATCCTACGTTTCCCTTCCATTATTCATCCCAAGTTTTCCCCATATTGTTCCCTATATTGCTCCCTCTCATTTCCACAACATAATCATTGTCAACTCTATGGTCTTTATATCTAAATTCCAACTCTATGGCCTTTATATTTAAATCCCTGTTATCCTATCCCAAACTCAGCATAAAAACCAAGAGCCCACTTTTCGTATAGTCACTTTGTTTATATTTATTCTCCCACAATTTCATTATTGGTACTCTTTCTGCTTGCAAGTTTTTACATTCAATTAACAGATGTCTAATATTTTCTATGCCTTCCTTACATAATTTGCAATCTAACCCATCAATATTTTTTCAATTATGCATATATTCCCTTGTTGCTAAAGATCCTGTTTGCACCTTAAATAGTTAACTATTTTTCTTGCTATTATCATATTTTAACTTCCACCCAATATTCTGTTTACTTCTATATAAATTTAAACTCTGTTTACTCTCCATACTAGTTCTCCATCTCTCCAACTTCCTATATTTTATTAATGCATCTATTCTTCTATTTCATTCCCTGTCATTATTACACTCAACAATTCTTCTAACACAGTCATCCCACCTTTTGTATAAGTCCAGTTTAGATAAGAATTTATTAATAACTATCACCTGCATCTATTAATTATTGAAGTTTACAGTAAATGACATAGATGTGGTGAAGAAAGAATGATGCTTCTCATACAACACTGAATAAGTTAAAGTCACATGATAGAGTCATGTGATATCTTATTTGTTTTATACTATTTCTGGCCACAGAATAGAAGTGCTTTTAGATATTAAAAAGTATCTTTTTTCTGATTAATTATTTTACTTTATATGTTAAGTTTAAATTTATAAGGTTACAAAAGTATGTGCGTGCAAAAAGTGTTTATTTTTTTTAATGAAATATTTTTCATTAGAATAAAAAAATTTAGTTAGGCACTATCCAAATTGCTGCACCAACATTATACTATGATAGAAACATTGGATGCTGTCATTAAAGGGAAATGGTGAAGAGTTTAATATTATTAATATGATGATTTATATATAAACAACTTATCATTGTTATTTAACAACTTCTCCTCTCATTTTCAAACACTTAAGATTTGCCCATACAAATACGTTTGTGTCGAAAAGTTAGGTGGATTCATTGTATCTTTTCCCAAAGACTTTATCTTGTATTTGAAAAAGTGGGAGTATTCATTTATATAGTGATATCTACAAAAGCGCACATCTACAAAGTGCATGTGCATTAGCTTATTGGCTTATTGGTATTACAGTTTATAAAAACATTGAGCTATATAAATATATGTCTTGTTTACATTGTTATTTATATACATTTTCAGATATATTTTTAAATAGTAGTTTGTTTTAGTAGTCCAATAATAAATGTTAATTTATTTTACTAAAAAAGGCGTTTATCTTTATTAAGAGTATTCGTTACTTTATTAATTATGATCATTCATCATCATTGGTAGATATTAATGATTACGTTCTAATTTAAATATGATAAAGTTAGGCAAATAATTATAAAATTTAGAAGAGCTAAATTTTATATTAGGAGTTAGTTCTAAAGCTGTGGATGGAAGTACCATTGTCATCATCATCATCATCATCAAGTTTTTAAACCAATGACCTAGATAAATGTGTTTAATGGCTATAGATAAATAATGATTTTCACTGTATTTGTCTATCATTTGTGAGTCATTATAAGATTATAACCACCATTCTGATCATCCCAACATCATTCAAGGATGAGTGAATTGCCACCATAAATTTATAGTGTTTGATATGAGCTAGCAAGACTTATGAGAATGTTGAAATGCATTTATAGTATTAAAATCTAAGTGATAATTTTGTCTGATGAATTTTATATGCATAACTAAAGCATAAGAATGTTTTTATTTTTCTTAATGTTAGTGCAAATGTGATATGGTCCTAAAATACCTAATCCTACATCTGGTTATAAATAAGGTACCAAAAGGAGTTCAAACCTGGTATTTAATGACATGCTTATACCTCACAATCATTTTTTAAAATGTAATGAAAAATAGTTTTATTTAATATACTAGATATAAGTAATGACTCTACCAATAAATAATATACATATTACTTCACTAAAAAGATAATATAATTTTATTCAGATTTAACAAGAGACATCATTTGCAATGTTAAATATGTCATCGTTTTTATGAGAAATTGGTGTGAAGATATGCCTATCATATTCTCTAAGCATGGTTTTTTGTTATTTCAAAAACAAATTAAATCTTATATTTCTATACTTCACTATCAGTACATATATATGAGTAAGGCTAAACAATTGTTCATTTATTTTCCATGAGTTGTTATCATTCAAATAGTGCTGAAATAATAATTATTCTTTTACACTAGTTTACCATCTGTTTGCTACTCAAACCTTAGCTCGGCAACAAACATGAGTTTTTCTAATGTTTTTGCTCTTTAATTATGAACATACAAATATATAATATATAAAACAGATATGTGCATAAGTAAAGAAACTTTAGAGGAATTAAATTAGAATAAAAATTAATTTAATCTAGAAACAATTACAAACTAGGAATTAATAATGTTGCAGATAATAAAAAAGTATACAGTTCTTTATATATACTACTACTAATATGTTCTAGTAACATTTTATATATATCTATGGAAGTAATTGTTTCATGAAATATTTATACTTCCTTAAAGACACTAACATGTATATAATTTTATATTGTTTATTAATTGTTTATTTAACATACAAATAATTTTATTACCTGATACATAACAAAAAATAAAAAAATAGAGAATATTTAATTCTAGTATAATAGGCCAATCCTTCTATTATTGGATTGGGAGTCATACAAATAGCAAATTTGATAAAAGTTTCAATAAAACAAAATATCTCTTTAAATAAATTGTTTCCCAAGCAAAAATTTTGATAATAAATAATGTCAACAATTAGATTTTTTCTTCCTTTTTTTTAAAAAGTAGATAAACTATCTAGAATTTTTTTTTATAGATAAATTAAGTTAAAAAAAACATATTCTAAATTTATAGCTATAAATTTATAAAAATTGTTTTAATATCTTAATCACGATTTTTTTATATAAAAAAAAAACTAAAGAAAATAGTAAATTGAAAGAGTTCACTTTCTATTGTTTAAAAAGTGGATGTCTGCACACTAAGATATGGAGAAGTATGGAGGTGTTTATTATATCTATAAGATATTACACACGGGAAAGAGAAAGTTTAATAACTCCGTGTGTGTAAAATAAATAAAAAATCAGATATATTAATCTTTAACTGATATTTAAAGTTTATATCTGTGCTAGAGATAATCTCTAGTTTCCACAATGATTAGTAATAATTATTATTGTATTTATCTCAAATGGATGGCGTCAAGGTTGTGAGTAGAAAAAGTTTTACAGTGATGAATGAAAATGTAACAATTTCAATATTGCTAGGAGTATTATAGATAAGCTGTAGATTTAAATAGCTTTTTTTTTTCTGTTTAATTGCTAAAAGCTTATTACTTTTTGGATTGAGATAATCATGTCTTGACGGCATATGAATATAAGATTGAGTTTAGAATTCTTGGGTACATGTTTACTCTTAAGTAACTTTGTTAATGTTAGCTACATGCGATATTAGTGATATCTTTTATATTTTATGATATTGATGATAAAATTAATTCCTTTTAAAAATAGCTATTAATGTCAAATACTTTATGAAATATTATAACATTATCTTTATTATTGCATTGCCAAATCCATATAATATTAATATCATGTATGTTCTTTCTTACTTTTTATGATGCTTATTTGCAACCCACTACTGACAGTTGGAATTGCCCCAGGTATAAATTATAATTATAAAATTTAAAAGTTTGAACTGATAGCAGTTAAGATTTGCAAATATAAGTTTTGAAGAAGATTGCTTGAGCGATCGAAACCATCAATAGTGGGTTGTAAAAAATAATAAAAAACATAGGCGATATTAATATCAAATATCTATGTAAATTGTAAACCAACAGATAGTAATGTTATCAGCAGAAATGATAGAAGACAGTTAATAAAACATTTTAAATCTCTTTTTAATCATAACCCTGCCTCAAAATTATTTCACCTTTTTCGATAATTTAATTTCAATATAAAGAAAGAAAAGATTTTAATGAAAAGCTAATAAAAGTGAAACATAAATGTCAAAATTACTCTACCATTACATTAATACACCCATGGCTTATTAAATATGAAATCTTTTTTGTAACAGTTTTGTGATCAAGTTTTAGCAGTTTTTATGGTAGGAAAAATATTGGTTTTTGTGACTTTTTTTTTTTTTTTAAATTTATTGTTTTTATTATAATCACAATCTCATTTTTTTTTTGCATTTTTTACATTACATTTGTAAATTGTTCCTTGTAGATATACTTGAAATTTATACACTATTTTATTTTGATCCAAAAAACGATCTCTATCCATCGGTTGAACTTATTAACACATGAATGATTGGTTTAATAAAACTGTTCATGTTGTCAAGCATTGGTGGTCAAGAGGTCAGTGACAGCAGCTCTACAAGCAGTTGTCCTGGATTAGTGGGCTCGCTTTCTGGCTGATGCTATGACACATGAGAAAAAAAAACTTATATTTGTCAAATAATTTACAATTTCATGTTACAAAGTAATTTCTCATTTTCAATTTCTGTGGTATATGTTTTGAAAAAAATTGGCTACACTAATAAAGAAGGCATATTGTATTACTGCTCGGAAGGGCCAGAAATGATTGTGGAATCACCCAACAGTGAATCACCCAATAACACCAAATACTCTGTCTACTGAGATAAATGTTACAGGTTAAAATGGCTTTATTGCTTTGGAGTTCAAAAGAAGTTTGAGCACAGAGTTGTATGCATCAGATTTGGTCCTAGGATCTTTCAATACCAGGTTCGATCTCTTCCACTGTGTCAAACCATGCAGTGCACACACAATTAGTATTAAGAGTTGAGATCAGACAAATTTATTATCCTGCTATTTTGAATGTATAAATAAACTTTTGAATAGTATTAAATGTAATATTATTTTAAAATATTGTATATATTTAAAATATGTATATGTATATACGTTAACGTTTAATGTATTTTTTCAGAAAAAAATAAAAATTGATAATGATTAATTAGAAGTTAGCAATAGCAAATCACTTGGTCAGATTGTTAATACACATACATAATGGATGAAATAAATTATAGAATTAAATTTGGAAGAAGTGCTTTTGGTAGAAATAATGTGAAATTAAAAAGGAAATATGCCTGTATTTGAAAAGGAAAAAATTTGCTATACAGTATAAGTTTTACCACTTTTTATTTATGGATTTGAGACATAAACATTTAACAATAAAGCAAAACAGAATCTTCAGACAACTCCTAGATTTGAGACTTGGACATTTAACAATAAAGCAATACAGAATCTTCAGACAACTCATGGATTTGAGACTTGAACATTTAACAGTAAAACAATACAGAACCTTAAGACAACT
Organism: Epiperipatus broadwayi; assembly: GCA_028023455.1. Taxonomy (NCBI): domain Eukaryota; kingdom Metazoa; phylum Onychophora; class Udeonychophora; order Euonychophora; family Peripatidae; genus Epiperipatus; species Epiperipatus broadwayi. The sequence goes on from JAQFVV010013885.1 coordinate 38,991, forward strand.
CACCAAAGTATAGAAAGTATGTCAGAAGTAACAAAAAGGAATTTGAAAGAAAACATATTACTAATATCAATGAAGGAATTAAGAGAATAAAGTGAAGCCGGGCTGGTAGCATTACTAGAAGAGATGATGATAGATGGATAGTCAAAGTCTTAAACTATATCAAAGATATGTAAAAGATCTGGAAAGAGATAGTGTGAGATGGATGGATGAAATAAGAAATTTTGTTGACATCTTCAGGAAAAAAGAAACTAGAAATCAGAGAAACTAGATTAAACTTGGAGAGAATTTCATTCTGCAGTAGATTGATAAAGATTAAAATGATGATAATGTGATGATATATATATATATATATATATATATATGTCTACACACACGCACACATATTACACATATATATATATATACATTGAAGCAGATGATCTGATGCTCAGATCCTGCTTCACAGCCCACATCCAATCTCCTACCATCTAACTGTATTCAAACCCGCCTTTATGCATGTGTATACATAGCTAATAATATATATATTTCTTTTGGTTAGTATTATAACATAAATCACATTAACACATATGTATTTTAATTTAAAAATATTTTATTTAATAATAATATTCTCATGTGTATGCGGACGTAAATAATAAATATCTATATATTTCAGTGTAGGAGATTGCGAATGTATTAATAAGTTATATTATATATATAAGGTATTATATATGAAACTTATTATTTTTTCATATATAATTTTGTAGCCAGAAATGATGCAATCTTGTTAAGAAGTCTCTCGAAAAACAATTACCCGGAAGACCCCTTAGATTAAAGTAAAAGATTACGAATTGGTAATAATAAAATAAACCCATTAGTGGAAATTGTCCACGCTAGCTTGTTTTAAAATCATAAGATATATTTTAAAACAATCGTTCGAGAAACTGATAACAAACTTGCATTGTTTCAAACATCTTACTAGATAAGAGTATCCGGTCAAACTATTCCAGATGAAACTTAAGTGCTTAAACCGCCTCAGGTCCAGCAGTAGTTGCTAAGTTACAGCTTCAAAATAAAAGTATATATACTGCTGGATTTGAATCCACAAGGGGAGGAGACCATTAAATAACTATGTTGCTATACATATTCCACGCCAGTTTTAATTCTCACTCAATGTGTCGTGAGTAGGAAATTTCGCCTTGTCCCTCCGTTCTAATATGCTGTTCCCATGAACGAAGCTCTGCATCCCGTACTACTGAACTTTATGTATATTTTTCCAGTGAAAGTGAAATGCTATCTCTCAAATAATAATGCTACCCTAGATCTAGTGAAATAATACCGATGGACTGATTCCTAGTGAAATCGCTCTTCCAAATAATCAAGGTAAAAGAACTTTGACCGCTTATAATTCCTAAATCCTGCCTTCTCTGTAATATTTATATTTTAAATCATCTATATTAAATGTCTTCAAATATGTATTCTATAACTCTATATAACTAATCTATATTAAGCCTCCTATATAATGTTTTTCTTTTCTTTTATTTCCAAGCGGCAAACAATTTTCATTTACATTTATGTATTTATATTTTAAAATAAATGCCAATAGTATTCTAAAATCGCCAGCATATAATTCATTTTCGTTTCCCCACCCATCATTTACTGGGTAAATAATTTATAATTTGATCAAAACAAGTCTTATTCGACTTGCCCAGGTGCTCGCGATTTTAGATAAATAAACTAATTATATTTTTCATGTTTACTGTAGAAAAACAGATTTGACATCTGTTTTTCACATTCTCCTTCCTAAATAATGCGCTATCTTTTATTCTTAAATTATATTATATATGTAAAACCCATCTTAGCTATTACCACCACCCACTTATTTTGTAATCATTTATATATTTTCACAAGGGCATTGATTAACCAAAATTGAGATTTATTAAATGTGTAAGAAGTAATGAATAATATTAAGTAACATAATGTAAGGGGGAGGGGGATCTTAAGATCTTAGTTTTATATTTAAGTATAATTATTACCCATGTTTGCTTAGTGAAGCCATATCATTACGCCGAATATTTCATAATTTGTGGGCAATAAATATGTTTCGATAATCTTTAATTTTTAGAATTATATTTATATTATATTATTAAGCGTTACGTGCATAAAGGCCACTTCGTTTTTATATATGTTCGTGCTTCTTTCTCACATGGAGGTCATCGCACAGTCGAGCCCCATCGTCGTTCTCTATGTCCTTAAACCAGGCTGTAAAACCACCCTGGGGACATCCTTGGTCTTATGTGCATGCTTTATACGGGGATCGCTCTGGAAAATCCAGCCCGATAATGACATTGCCGACCACTCTTCATCATCCATGATTCGCCTGTACTTCACTCCAGGGAATCTTGGACTCTTTCGTTCATCAAACCGACCCTGCCTACGTTTGCAGAGGAAATCGGTCCACTTCGTTATTAAAAATTCATGAAGCACACTCCAGGATCCATAATTGGACCAACCCAATCAGCCGCCATGCACGCACCGCCTTTCAGTGTCTTATTAGTCACCCAGAAGTATTCATAAGCCGTAATGAAATGATTTCTTTAAACAGACATATTTCCATTAGTTTAATATAAGTATTAATGCGATAGATTTAGTATCGTTTATATAATTATTCATTACCCATCCCGCGCATTAATTATCTATAACTCCAAATTAATAATAATATTGAATGTAACCAAATATAATATCTGCTTATAAAATTATTGTTGTTTAAATTAAGTAAATGCTCTTTTCGTCTCTGGGGGTGTAATAGTATTCCAGTAATGTATTCTAATAGCGCTAATTCATTAAATCACACATATATATTATTGGCATAGCCGCAAATCTTATGTTATCGTTAAATATGAATCAAAAACACATATATATAATACTTACGAGGCTCATGTCAGGTAAATAACCCGACATAATTTTGTTATTAATAAATCTTAAATATATATATATCAAACTCGAACCATTGCTTTCTTTTAGTTAAGATAATATATTAAGTTATTACTTATGCTAAATATGACTAGATGATCTCCGCTCAATACATAATTAATATGCTAGGTCATGAGCCTTCATTGCTCATAAAATATAGCTAGTTATTAAGTTATTCTATCATATAAGTTTAGCCTAGAGTCTTTTTGTGTCTCCGATGATCGATGCCGGCGGGTGAGAAGTAAATTAATCGATGTCATCGGGATTGTTGCTCATAATGTTATAGATCTGGGAAATAGGCAAATAGGGCAGAGTTCATGAGTGTTCCTGACCTGTGTATCTTGCGCACGATTGGATTCGAGGTACTTTTGCCTAGATGCTAGATCTTGTTACGTGAACATACAAATCCGACCGGCACAGATTTTTTTTCTTTTCTCCGGGTTTGGCACATCAACGTAGGGCTTCGAATACAAACACCCATATACCTGAGATAGTAGTAGATAGTGATAGATATAACATATGTTTTAAAAAAAAAAAATTTTTTTTGAAAAATTTTTTTTTGAAAATTTTTTTTTTTCCCGACACCCAGCTTAAAAATTTTTTTGAATATTGGTACACACTCCCTGTGAGTCATTGTTAATATAAATATAAATATTTTCTCTCAGTATATATATAAAAATATGTTTCAAGTAAATAGTATGTCATATACTCAATATTTTTTTTCCACATAAAAGTTTTAAAAGTTTTTTCGTTTTCACGAACCTATAAAATAAATTAGTGGCAGTTTTGTTTTGTTTTCTTTCACGTATATGATTTGAATAATGATAGTGTTATATAATGTTTTATTCCTTGTCCGTAAATATTTATTACATGTATAATTCTCGTGAGTTTTTTAAAAAGAAGTAAAGAGAAGTAACAGCTTTTAAGGGGCTTTTACTTTCATATTAATTAAAGATAAAGAAGTGCTTTTCCCAAATAATGTTTATAGTTTTCGTATACATGTAAGTTTCCAGTGATATAAAAGAGTGACAGCTTTTAAGGGGCTCTCATTTTTATAAAATAAAATGTGTTTTTTTTTTCAAAGAAGTGAATAAGATGTTGTATAATGTTTTTTTTTTCTTGGTCATAAACGTGAAATTACATGCAGGATGCCCGTAAATAAAATAGTGGTAGTTTTAAGGGGCCTCCACAGTTATAATAATAAAGTAAAAAGTATGTTTTAAATAGTGTTTTTATATATATAAGTTTCCATAAATGATTTTAATAACATAAAGTATTTTCGAGTTTACAGTATGATAAAATAGTGTTAGCTTTTAAGGGGCTTCCACATTTATAATAAAAATAAAGTATGTGTTCTAAATAGTAGCGTTTATATATATAAAAGTTTCCATAAATGATTTTAAATAACAAAGTATTTTCGAGTTTACAATGTAATAAAATAGTGATAGCTTTTAAGGGGTTTTTCACATTTAAAATAAAAAGATGATAAAGAAGTGTGTGAGATATAGAATAATAATATTGAGATATATAATAATTTTTTTCCGTTTTAACAAATATCTTATAAATAAATATAATATGCCCAAGTTTTGAAATGTGCGCTAAATAATAATATATAATAATTTTTCATAAATGCTTTAAATAATGATGTTCTATATAATTTTTTATAAATGTCTCAAATAATAATAGTTCCAAGTCTGAGAGAATTAAATTAGTGACAGCTTTTAAGGGGCTTTCGCATTTAAAGATAAAAAGATAGTAAAGTAGTGTGTGCGCTAAATAATATATAATAATTTTTTTCTAAATGTTTTAAATAATGATGTTAAATATAATTTTTTTCCTTGTTAATACATCTTTTAAATAAATATTTTAAATTTATAATATGTCCAAGTCTGAGAGAGTTAAATAAGTGACAGCTTTTAAAATGCTTTCACTGTTAAAAATAATAAAATAAAGATTCTAAATAATCGCAAATGTGCAGATTTTTTTTTTGAAATGTTTTAATAATATTCATGCGTATATAACGGCCATAAATCAATGAAAGAAATAAAATAATGACAGTTTTTGTTACACTTTCAGTCTCTTATATAAATATGTGCTAAAGCCATAATAATGTTTTTTCTGTTAAAGCTGTAAATGTATAACTATTTAAGTATAGATCTTAGAAAAGTATACAACCCAATAATAGCGGATCATCTGGTCAGAACATATAGCCCTATCCCTTTGGCTGGCACCCGGTATTAATACCACTATAAATTTGCCAATAGGTGATCGAGTTATTTAGAATAAAAAGAGTTTAAAAGCAATGATTCATAATAAAAGTTATATAGAGTTTTTTTTTTCCCCCCAAAATATGTGTATCAAGTGTAGCAATGCAATCGTTAATCAATCATTTTGTTAAGATGTTACAGGTGCTGAAGAACAACTCCAAAAACAGACCATGAAAGAAGACATAAAGAAGGCCAGGTAGAAGTTACAATATTTTTTTTTGATATACTTTGCATTAAAGAGCTAAATAATAATCAGTATAGATATATATGTTTCGCAGTAAAAACTAGATCTAGAAACAATTAATATTAAATAACAGGTAGGATAGCAATAATCATTTAAATAAATATGGATTGAGTACGGGAGGGGGAGAGTAGAGCAAGGGGGAGAGTGTAGAATGGGGAGAGGAGAAGCTGGACGGATAGAACATGATGACATGGATATGCAATGGTAAATGATTTAGGACTCTAATAATTTGTATATGTTATAATAGTTTTTTTTTTATTATTTTATGTTAATCAGTTAACCAAGCAGTTTTTTTTTGAAGACAGTGAATAATTTGTATATATATAGCATAGTTTTTTGTATTATTATCTTATTGTATTCAATTAACCAAGCAGTTTTTTTTTGAAGACAGTGAAAAAAATTTTTTAGTAACATAGCAGAGAGGATACTCTATCATAAAGGAAAGTATAAATTTCTAATATAACACAGAGTTAGGATATTCTATCATAAATGAAAGTCATAAAATTTCTAATATAGCAGAGAGTTAGGATTCTATCATAAATGAAAGTCATAAAATTTCTAATATAGCAGAGAGTTAGGATATTCGATCATAAATGAAAGTCATAAAATTTTTAATATAGCAGAGAGAGTATTTTATCATAAATAAAAGTCATAAAATTTCTAACATAGCAGAGAGGTATTCTATCATAAATGAAAGTCATAAAATTCCTAATATAGCAGAAAAGTTAGGATTCTATCATAAATGAAAGTCACAAATATAGCAGAAAAGTTAGGATTCTATCATAAATGGAAGTCACAAAATTCCTTTTAGATACATCACCAATCCAAAGTTGTTCTTTAGTTACCTGGACATCAAGTAAAAGTTTTTTTTCTTTTTTTAAACATTTTTTCATTTTTTTTTTGGTAAGTTCAGGAAAATGAAGCAGATGATCTGATGCTCAGATCCTGCTTCACAGCCCACATCCAATCTCCTACCACCTAACTATATTCAAATCCGCCTTTATGCACGTGTATACATAGCTAATAATATATATATATATATATATATATATATATATATATATCTTTTGGTTAGTATTATAACATAAATCACATTAACACGTATGTATTTTAATTTAAAAATATTTTATTTAATAATAATATTCTCATGTGTATGCGGGCATAAATAATAAATATCTATATATTTCAGTGTAGGAGATTGTGAATATATTAATAAAGTTATATTATATATAAGGTATTATATATGAAACTGATTATTTTTTTCATATATAATTTTGTAGCCAGAAGTGATGCAATCTTGTTAAGAAGTCTCTCGAAAAACAATTACCTGGAAGATCCCTTAGATTAAAGTAAAAGATTATGCATTGGTAATAATAAAATAAACCCATTAGTGCAGTGGTGCCCAACCTTTAACTTGACACGAGCCAGTTGAGAATTTAAAAAATTTGGGGAGCCACAATTATATATTACATTTTTCATATTACATTTATAAACATGGTACTTGGGTACTAAACCTGCAATATAGGGAGATAGGTGGAGGGGGATGGCCTATTCACATTGGTATCAATCCATGCGTTTCTAATGTGGCCAAAATAATGTGTACACGGATCTTTCTCGATGAAAACATCAATATATACAGCAAAATATATATGTGTACACGAATCTATCTCGATAAAAACAACTATTTACAGCACTAAACATCAATATATATATACAGCAAAATATATACGTGTACACGGATAAAAACAACTGTTTACAGCACTAAACATCGATATATACAGCAAAATATATACGTGTACATGGATCTATCTCGATAAAAACTATATCCAGCACTAAACACAATATATATACAGCACCAAACCAAACGTCTACAAGGATCTTTCTCGATAAAAACAACAATATATACAATAGCACTAAACACAATATATATATAGCACCAAACCAAACGTGTACAGCAAAAAAAAAAAAAATGGTGTAATATGTTAAAAAGAAAAAAAAATGTAAATACATTTTATTTATTAAAAATTTGGTAACATACATATAAATTACAATTACAGGAAAAATATATTTTATTTAATGTGAAACCTGACACTGCATATCGTTATTGTTTGTATTGTAAAATTTTTTATTTTTTAGTGTGTGCATGTGCCATCAAGGAACATAAAATATTTTATCAATTTTTTTGAAGAGTGCAATTCGAGCCACATTAAATAGTTACGCGAGCCACATGTGACTCGCGAGCTACGGGTTGGGCATCAGTGGAAATTGTCCACACTAGCTTGTTTTAAAATGATAAGATATATTTTAAAACAATCGTTTGAGAAACTGATAACAAACTTGCATTGTTTCAAACATCTTACTAGATAAGAGTATCCGGTCAAACTATTCCAGATTAAACTTAAGTGCTTAAACTGCCTCAGGTCCAGCAGTAGTTGCTAAGTTACAGCTTCAAAATAAAAGTATATGTACTGCTGGATTTGGATCCACAAGGAGAGGAGACCATTAAATAACTATGTTGTTATACATATTCCACGGCAGTTTTAATTCTCACTCAAAGTGTCGTGAGTAGGAAATTTCACCTTGTCCCTCCGTTCTAATATGCTGTTCCCATGAACGAAGCTCTGCATCCCGTACTACTGAACTTTATGTATATTTTTCCAGTGAAAGTAAAATGCTATCTCTCAAATTAATAATGCTACCCTACCGATGGACTGACTCCTAATGAAATCGCTCTTCCAAATAATCAAGGTAAAAGAACTTTGACCGCTTATAATTCCTAAATCCTGCCTTCTCTGTAATATTTATATTTTAAATCATCTATATTACATGTCTTCAAATATGTATTCTATAACTCTATATAACTAATCTATATTAAGCCTCCTATATAATGTTTTCTTTTCTTTTATTTCCAAGTGGCAAACAATTTTCATTTATATTTATGTATGTATATTTTAAAATAAATGCCAATAGTATTCTAAAATTGCAAGCATATAATTCATTTTCATTTCCCCACCCATCATTTACTGGGTAAATAATTTATAATTTGATCAAAACAAGTCTTATTTGAGTTGCCCAGGAGCTTGTGATTTTAGATAAATAAACTAATTATATTTTTCATGTTTACTGTAGAAAAACAGATTTGACGTGTTTTTCACATTCTCCTTCCTAAATAATGTGCTATCTTTTATTCTTAAATTATATTATATATGTAAAACCCATCTTAGCTATTACCACCACCCACTTATTTTGTAATAATTTATATATTTTCACAAGGTCATTGATTAACTAAAATTGAGATTTATTAAATGTGTAAGAAGTAATGAATAATATTAAGTAACATAATGTAAGGGGGAGGGGGATCTTAACATCTTAGTTTTATATTTAAGTATAATTATTATCCATGTTTGCTTAGTGAGGCCATGTCATTACGCCGAATATTTAATAATTTATGGGCAATAAATACGTTTCGATAATCTTTACTTTTTAGAATTATATTATATTATTAAGCATTATGTGCATAAAGGCCACTTCGTTTTTATATATGTTCGTGCTTCTTTCTCACATGGAGGTCATCGCACAGTCGAGCCCCATCGTCATTCTTTATGTCCTTAAACCAGGCTGTAAAACCACCCTGGGGACATCCTTGGTCTTATGTGCATGCTTTATATGGGGATCACTCTGGAAAATCCAGCCCGATAATGACATTGCCGACCACTCTTCGTCATCCATGATTCACCTGTACTCCACTCCAGGGAATCTGGATTCTTTCGTTCATCAAACCAACCCTGCCTACATTTGCAGAGGAAATCAGTCCATTTTGTTATTAAAAATTCATGAAGCACACTCCAGGATCCATAATTGGACCGACCCAATCAGCCGCCATGCATGCACCACCTTTCAGTGTCTTATTAGTCGCCCAGAAGTATTCATAAGCCGTAATGAAATGATTTCTTTAAATGGACATATTTCCATTAGTTTAATATAAGTATTAATGTGATAGATTTAGTATCGTTTATATAATTATTCATTACCCATCTCACGCATTATTTATCTATAACTCCAAATTAATAATCATATTGAATGTAACCAAATATAATATCTGCTTGTAAAATTATTATCCTTTTAAATTAATTAAATGCTCTTTTCATCTCTGGGGGTGTAATAGTATTCCAGTAATGTATTCTAATAGTGCCAATTCATTAAATCACACATATATATTATTGGCATAGCCGCAAATCTTATGTTATCTTTAAATATGAATCAAACACATATATATAATTCTTACAAGGCTCATGTCAGGTAAATAACCCGACATAATTTTATTATTAATAAATCTTAAATATATATATATATATCAAACTGAACCATTGCTTTCTTTTAGTTAAGATAATATGTTAAGTTATTATTTGTGCTAAATATGACTAGATGATCTCCGCTCAATACATAATTAATATGCCAGGTCGCAAGCCTTCATTGCTCATAAACATAGCTAGTTATTAAGTTAATCTATCATATAAGTTTAGCCTAGAGTCTTTTTGTATCTCCGATGACCGATGCCGGCGGATGAGAAGTAAATTAATCGATGTCATCGGGATTGTTGCTCATAATGTTATAGATCTGGGAAATAGGCAAATAGGGCAGAGTTCATGAGTGTTCCTGACCTGTGTATCTTGCACACGAGTGGATTCGAGGTACTTTTGCCTAGATGCTAGATCTTGTTACGTGAACATACAAATCCGACCGGCACAATATATATATATATATAAATGTATCCAACCTTTTACGTATTTGAATGAAGGAAAGGAAGAATTCAGATTAATATTGTACAGCAAATGGCATTCAATGGTAAAATGATATTATAAAGATTAACAGTAATAATAACATCTAACATTCGCCTTACATTAAAAAGAAAGTCATTAGTATTACAGCCTAGCTAAAAATACAGAAAAATAATTAATTTAAAAATACTCTACTGCCTTTCTAATTATTTTTTTTTAAAATTAAAATTTGGAATTGTATATCTTTTTTAATTAATAATGACAGAATAATTAATTTAAATAAAATGTTCCAGATGTTTGACATTAAATTTGAATGAAACAAATACATATATGTATATTTAATATATAAATAAATGTATATGACTATACTAAACTTAATATAATTATAAGTGGCTTACATTAAGTTTAGTATAAACAATATACATATTTTTAAGTATTACATATTCAGCCTGTATTCTTTCTATCTCTCTTCTGTGTATTTAAATGGATATATTAAGATCTTATGTGAGGGGTCAGACTTACTTAAGGGTAACATGGGTATGATAGTAATATTGGCACCAACAAGAGCTTTGAGCATTTCAGCCTAGGATTTTCAATGAAATGGATGCTTGAAGAGTAGCTTATCCATTAAAGTTTAAAGATTTGCTATCTTAATATAAACTGAGCACTGATTGTGTATATGTGTGGGAGAAGGTTATCTGGACCAACTGATGAGTGCTAGTTCAGCACAAAATACTGTATTGAAGTTTATTTATATTTTTTACATGTATGTGGTCATGTGTATCAGATGGGTAAAGTAAATTGGATAGATATAAAGAGCTTGAAAGTATATGTATAAGTTATACATAACATTTTGTATAATCATTTTTACATAATAAAGCCTGTTATAAATAAATCATTTTTATATAGCACGATGTTTATAAACTGTAATATTTAAAACAGCATTATGCTGTTGCATATGCGCTTTGAAGATTTTAACTATAAATGAATGAATACTAACACTCAACCACATGATAAAGTCTTTGGAAAAGGCAGAATGGCCATCTATCTTTTCGAACCCAAATGCTTTTGTATGGGCAAATCTTAAGTGTTTGAAAGTGAAAGGGTGAATATATTAAATAATTCATTTATAGTTAAAATCTTCAAAGTGCATGTGCAACAGCGTAATGCTGTTTTAAATATTACAGTTTATAAACATCGCGCTATATAAAAATGATTTATTTACATACATTTAATATCAAATAAAAAGAATGACGTATCATAAATTCTAGTAAATTTCATTAGCGTCTTTCATTCAAGCATATAATAGTAATTTAAAGTGATTATTTAATATATTCATACTTTCACTTTCAAACACTTAAGATTTGCCCATACAAAAGCGTTTGGGTTCAAAAAGATAGATGGCCATTCTGTCTTTTCCAAAGACTTTATCATGTGGTTGAGTGTTAGTATTCATTCATTTATAGTTAAAATCTTCAAGTGCATGTGCAACAGCATAATGTGTTTTAAATATTAAAGCCTGTTATATTAAATGATACAGACTCTTATTTAGCATTGGATCCTAAAACAATAAGGAAAATGGAAGCACTTTCTTACTTATTTATTAAGAAGTTCTTGAATAACTAATATAGGAGTTGTGAATATTAATCACTTCAATTACTTATTGTAAAACATTGATTTCATTTAACAAAGTATGTAAGCACCATAATTGATCTGGAGACTTTGTGATCCCAGATTGGATCCTCTATTCCTATGCCAAAGCAAACAAGGCAACAAAGACATTATTTCTTATTTTAAACTTTATTACAAACATTTACATATATAGATGTTATGTACTGTAGCTTTTCCTTACGCAAAGTTAAGAATCTCTCAGCAATTATGCCTGGAGAAGCCTGTTAGCCACTTTATTTTCCATTCCCCAATCTAAGTTCCCCCATATTCTGTTCCATCCCATTTCCACAACATAGTCTTTGTCAACTCTATGCCACCTATTTCAAGTTAAAGTAAGAAATGGATACTTGAAAATTTGTGACTAAAATCCTATCTAATGCCTACTTATCCCAAAACCCCAGACTAGTTTCTAGCTTGCAGCTTTGATCATCTGAGAGTACTACACCTAGACTTCAGAATGTAATGCAATTCTTTAGTAGATACCTTTCACTTATTTAGTTAACTATAAAACTATAAGACCAAGATGAAAATAATAATGTTTTCAATCCAAGCTCATTCATTTATATCATACAGATCTGAACTGCATCTATACATTATGGTGTCCTTGGTTTTCCACAGTCATCATCATGATATTTAGAGCATATATATATATATATATATATATATATATATATATATATATTATATATATATATATATATATATAATATGAGCAATACAGAGACTCCAGACCACTCAAAGAATTATGGAGAGATGCATGTTGGGAGTAACAAGAAGAAATCAAAAACACAATGTATGGGTAAGAGAACAAACAGGTGTTACTGACCTCATTGAAAAAGTTAAAAGATTGAAGTGGAGTTGGGCTGCACATGCTGCTATAAGAGATGATAATAGATGGACAATTGAAATCTTTATATATATATATATATATATATATATATATATATATATATATATATATATATATATATATATATATATATATATCATCATCAAGCATTATCAATCCACTGCAGGATGAAGGTCTCTCCAAGTTTAATCCATCTTCTCCGATCTTTAGCTTCTCTTCTCCACAACACCCCTGCACATTTTCTTATTTCATCCATCCATCTCACATGTGGACTCTTTCTGGGTCTTTTACAATCTCTTGGAATCCAGTTTAAATTTTCAATTGTCCATCTATTATTATCTCTTCTAGCAATATGTCCAGCCCAACTCCATTTCAATTTTTTAATTTTTTCAATAAGGTCTGTAACACCTGTTTGTTGTCTTATCCATACATTGCGTTTTCGATCTCTTCTTGTTATTCCCCACATACATCTCTCCATACTCCTTTGAGTGGTCTGAAGTCCATGTATTGCTCTTCTATTAAGTGTCCAAGTCTCAGATCCATAAGTAAGAACTGGTAAAACACATTTATTAAAAACCATCCTTTTCAAACACATAGGCATATTTCCTTTTAGTATCAAGTATTTCTACCAAAAGCACTCCAACCAAGTTTAATTCTATGATTAATTTCCTCCATTATGTTTCCATCTGTATTAATAATCTGACCAAGGTATTTATAACTGTTAACTTCTTCTAATTCTTCATAATCAATCTTTATTTTCATATTTTGAGCAAATCGATTGAACATTACTTTAGTCTTTTTAACATTTATCTTTAGTCCTACTTTTCTACTTTTATCTGCTAACTCATGCAACATTTCCTGCAGCTCTGAAGCATTATTGGAAAAAACAACTACATCATCTGCGAAATCTAAATGACTTAAATACTCTCCATTTACTTTCACTCCTTTAGTTTCCCATTTTAATCCACAAAATACTTCTTGCAGCACTGCTGTAAAGAGTTTTGGAGATATGGAGTCACCTTGTCTTACACCTTTCTCAATGTTGATTTTTCCAGTATCATTATGTAATCTAATTGTTGCTGTTGCATTATTATAAATACTCTTTAAAATATGACAATATCCTGGATCTATACCTTGATGATCAAATGCTTTAATCACTGAAGAAATGTGTATAGAATCGAATGCCTTTTCATAATCTACAAATCCAAAACATAATGACAACTCATATTTGTTTGTCCTTTCTATGACTTCTCTCAATACCTGGATATGATCTATTGTACTAAAACCATTTTTAAATCCAGCTTGTTCTCTTGGTTGGTGGAAATCCAAAGTTCGCTGTAGACGAGTTGTAATTATCTTGGTAAAAATTTTATATAAAACTGATAAAAGGCTGATAGGTCTGTAATTTCTAATATCTTCTTTATCACCTTTTTTAAATATTAATATTATTACTGCATTCTTCCAATCTTCCGGTACATCTTTATCATTTAGACCTTTGGTATATAACTTTGCTAAAATTGTTTCTATTTCTTCACCTGCTTCTTTTAATATATCAATTATAATTCCATCATTTCCTGGAGCCTTTTCTTTCTTCATACACTTAATTGCATGTCTCACTTCTTCATTTAAAATTCTGGGCAATTCGGAAGATGTAATAGATATAGGAGGTACTTGTTCTTTATTACTATATAATTCTTGATAAAAATCTTCTACCAATTTCATGATGTCATTTCTCTTTTTAGTAATAATTCCATCTTTTTTTCTTATTGCAGATATAAATTTCCTACCAATACCAAAATGTTTTTTAACATTTTTGAGACTTTTATTTTCTTCTACAGCTTTCCTTGCTATTTCACAGTTATACTTTCTTATATCATTTTCAACTCTTTTCCGTACCATTTTACAAAATTCGAGATATTCAATTCTTTTTAATACATCATTTTTGTATATCTTCATATTCCTTCTTTTCTTTATAAATTCTCTAGTCTCAGTAGAAATTTTATTAGTCAATTGCTGCTTTTTTCTACCAGCTATGTTTGTTGCAGTTTTTAAAAGTGTATCAGTTATTTTCAAATTAATTTCATTCAAATCTGAATCATGTTCAAAGTCTCCTAACACTTGAAACCTATTTGTAAGTTCTAATTTAAATTCATTAGAATGTTTCTGAAGATTAGGAATATCAACTGTAAATATTGTTTTTCTTAATAATTTTTGTCTCTCTAGTTTTACATTAACACGTAACTTACACCTTACTAATCGATGATCACTTCCTGTGTTAAATTTATTAAGAACATTACAATCTTGAAATATGTATTTTCTGTTAGTCAAAATATAAACCAATTCTGCTGTACCTTTATTTGGATGCTTCCATGTCCATTTCCTTTTAACATTTTTCTCAAAAAATGAATTCATAATATAAAGTTTTTCTTTTTCTGCAAACTCCACAAGTCTATGTCCTCTCTCATTTCTATTACCATAACCAAAATTACCTACAGCAATTTCATCTTTCATTTGTCTACCAATTCTAGCATTAAAGTCTCCCATAACAATTTTAAAATGTTGTTTACTCTGATCAAAAGCCTTTTGTACATCCATATAAAAATCTTCTACTACTTCATCACTATGAGAACTTGTTGGGGCATAAACCTGAATTATCTGCATTTGGTATCTGCTATTAAGTTGTATAACTAATCTTGCCACTCTGTCCAATACACCATCAATCTCCACAATATTGTTCTTCCACTTTTTATTTATAATGAATCCTACTCCACTTGTATTTCCAATATGTGTGCCTTTATAATAGAGTATATGTCCACTTTTTAAATCAATTGTTTTTTCTCCTTTTCTTCTAACTTCACAAAGTCCAATAATGTCCCATTTAATATAAGACTGTTCTTCTTCTAATTCTTGCAATCTTCCTTCACTTGAAAGTTATCTGCAGTTGTACGTACCTAAATAAAAAGTCATCATCAAATAGCAGCCTGGGTCCGCAATCAGGGGATTCTTAGCACCCTCCGCCTTTGGCCACCAACTGCTGCCTTGGTTGGTGACTTTACAGCCTCCTGGGAATAAGGGCAATGCTTTATTTTTTGTCTGTCTTAATTGTATATATGTATTGGGAAAATATTTATCATTTACACAAACATTCATTCCGCCTTATCAGGCACTGAGAAGAAAGACCATGGTGTTTCTTGATCTTAAACTCGGAGGTAAAAAGCCAATAAACTCACCATGCTGGCTAATGCATGTTGGTGAGCAGCCCATCCATGTTCGTATACTATATGAATAATCACATAGTAATAACAGCTGCAACGACAAGAACGTATGGAGTGGACATTAGGAATTTGCCCTGCTCGGTTTTTTTATGGCCTCCAAGAGGAATCAAAGCGTCTCTTTTCAGTTAATAGCAAACTTCTTTCTGCAGCCATATATATATATATATATATATATATGTGTGTGTGTGTGTGTGTGTGTGTAAATATTGTTATATAATAGGAATTTTACCATGTAATAATTTAGATAATATTTATCTGTGATGTAAATAAGCAGTAAAAAGAATTAGTGATACAAATTGAAAACATGTGTTCAAATAATAACAATAGCATCAATCTGTCTGTCTTTCAGCTAAAAGTAGAACCATCATTCTTTTTAGCTTAAATTATATGTAATGTAAGGGTTGTAAGTCACACATAGAAGATTTACATGGGTGAAAAATTGAAGCATATCAACTTCTCTATATTTTTACAAGCAACTACGCATTTGTCATAAAGATTTATATACATATATTACAAAAAAAACATCAAATCAGATGTCACATGACCTAATTTAAACGAGCTTGTATTACAAATGTTAAATAAAGAGCTCACAAAAAAGCTCTTAGCAAGCTTTGCAGAATATCTCTAACCCCAGACAGGTTTCTGCTACTGGATTCCTCAGTGAGGTGCTAGGTATGTGTGAATATCCTAGCAGTTCACTGAGGTAGCCAGTAGCATAAATTTGTCTGGGGTTAGGGATATTCTGCAAAGCTTGTTAATGCTTGAATATCCTAGCATTTCACTGAGGAAGCCAGCAACAGGAACTAGTGTGGGGTTACGGATATTCTGCAAAGCTTGTTAAGAGATTATTTGTGAGTGCTTTATATAACATACATATATATATATATATAATCAAAATATAAAAATGTAAGTAATTAAATATAATGGTAACTGAAAGCATACAATGCAGTAATGAAAATAATATCTGAATGACTGTTATTAAGCAAAAAATTGGAACTTCATTTGTAGCATAATAGTATAGCTGATAAAAAAGTGGTGAATCAGATATAAAGACTTTACATCCATGAAAAATTTTACATTAATATATTACAACCCCCCTACTTAACACTGATTCTACACATTACATGAACAAATGCAATAAATTAACAACTTTATTTTGCTTTAAATTAGTGAGACTCTTCTACTTATGCCTGACTTATAGCTTAGCTCAGAGGAGGGTTATAGATAGTCAAGAATATATAGTATATAAATAAGATAGTCAAGAATATATAGTATATAAATAAGATAGTCAAGAATATATAGTATATAAATAAATGAAGAAATACTATTGATCATTAAAATAAGATATATGCCTCATTTGTTAATCAACCAGAGGATATAAATCAATAAAAATTCATTTATTCAATCTAATAAACTATAATTTCCATTGGATCTCTTCCATCATCTAAATACACTCTTATATTAGCTACAATATAACTTTAAAAGAAAAATATGATATTAAATAACTCTACTATCTAGTACGTCTTAATTTTAAATAATAAATTAATATTAAGTTGGAACTATGAAATAAAATCTCAGGGAATCTTTAATACAATTTGATTAAAGAAATTATATTATACAATAACTTATAACTATTATAATAAAAAAAAAAATAATGAAATGAGTTGAATTATATTTCACTGGACTAGCAATTAAATAATGAAGGAAACAGAGTACCTTTTAATCTCATATCATTGTCTCAATAATAAACTGAGTATACAATCTTCTTCATAAGTTTACCAAGTGGTAAAGTATTTCATATAAAGTTTGGATCAAGAGAACAATATTGTCAGATTTAAGTATGTTCATTATCAAATTTATACAGTAGTGCATTACATGGAATATGGAAACTAGAATACGAATGCATATAAGAACAACTATAAGAATGAAATTGAAAACACAAAAATATTTTCAATCTAAGCTCAATAGCTTATATAATCATATGGGTCTGAACTCAATTCAGCACCTGTACATTTTAGCATCTTTGGCTTTTAAACAACCATAGCCACCACTATCCTATGACTATATAAGCTATTGAGCTTAGATTGAAAATAATTTTGGGTTTTCAATTTCATTCTCATAGTTTGGTAGTAAAGTAGAGTTAAAAGGTGTTTGCTGGAGGGTTGCATTAGTTCCTAAGATCTAGGTGCAGTGCTCTCAGATCCAAAGCTCCTCCTGACGGTGGCCACAAGCCAGAAACTAGTCTGGGGATATTGGATGAGTAGGCACTAGATAGGGATTTTATGCACAAGCCTTCTGGCATCTATTGATTACTCTGGTTAGCACAGGGTGGCACTACTGTATGGAGAGTTTTGCCTTTGTTTACAACAATTATGTGCTAGTATGAGATGGTGGTCATGTGATGTTTAGTGGTTAACACCAATCCTGCCTAATAGGATAGAGGTGGCTATGGTTGTTTAAGAGCCAAAGACACCATAATATATAGGTGCTAAATTGAGTTCAGACTCATATGACTATATAAGCTATTGAGCTTAGATTGAAAATATTTTTGTTTTCAATTTCATTCTCATAATTTTGTAGTAAAGTAGAGTTAAAAGGTGGCTGCTGGAGGGTTGCATTAGATTCTAAGATCTAGGAGTAGTACTCTCAGATCCAAGGTTCCTCACTGATGATGGACACAAGCCAGAAACTAGTCTGGGGATATTGGATGAGTAGGCACTAGATAGGGATTTTATGCACAAGCCTTCTGGCATCTATTAATTATTCTGGTTAGCACAGGGTGGCACTACTGTATGGAGAGTTTTGCCTTTGTTTACAACAATTATGTGCTAGTATGAGATGGTGATCATGTGATGTTTAGTGATTTTAACTTGTTAGATGCAGTTATAATGCATTGGAATTTGTGTAGTACTTAACATTTAAGGCTGCCTTTTCAGAGGAAAGGTGATAGAAATACTGTGCAATGAGGGTAAAATGTTTGTAGAAATAACTTTAACAATGCTTATTTGACATCTGATCAGAAATTAATCTATTGGAATCTGCATTTGGTATATTACCATATAAGCTTTTTAGATTATGTGAGAATATTTAAGTATGATAATTAGCTCATTATTTACATAAGATAAGATGCTATGAAATAGGCCAATTCTGAATTTAGTTATATATGTCATCTTATATTTTAGGTAAAAAATATTTTAACAGAGGTGCTTTAATCCTCTCATTTGTAATATTATAGGATATAACTCAGTTACTTATGTTATGGTATATTTAATTCACTGTAAGCTAACAATAAAGTTTCTATGTGACTAAAATATATTTGTGAATGTCCTTATTAATTATATATAATGTAGGTAACCTAAAACCTTTGAATATTATAAAAAATAATATTTTTCCACACACACACACACACACACACATATATATTATCTATCCATTTTGGGTGCAAAGAATATTAAGTAGGTTGTAAAAGTGCCATTTTTTTAAAAAAAATTAAATTTAGGGTCTTTGACAAGCCATAATTATAATTATATAAGTAAAAGGACTCAAACTTGGTAAAAGACATCAACAAATGGGTTATAAAAAAGTTTCAAAATTATTTTAACTATAAAATATATAGGGTATATGAACACAAACTTTCACATGACCCACCACTCTTCACTCTATCTCATAACACTGATACATTTGAACACATATATGTCAAAAAGATAAATAATCACCAATATACATATTTTATGCTAAACCAGCAATCATCAGTTGGTCCAGATTATCATCTCTACACATATATGCAATAAGTGTTCAGATATATATTAAAATAGCCAATCTTCATACTTTAATTGACAGGCTTCAATCCACACTCAACTCCAACTCTTCAATCCATCCATTTAATAGAAAATCTGATGATGGAATGCTCAAAGGCCACCCTGAGGCTGAGAGTCTATAAAGGTAAAAGATAAGAGTGATATAATGTATTATTTCACAAGAAGAGTAGATTTGTATCTGCTACATTTAAAAGATATAGTTGGTATTTTGATTAATAAGTATTGTAGTAAATCAATAGTTTAATAAGACTAGTATAGATATTTAATAAAGTATTTAATATGTTTTTAAATAATTCAAAATGTTCAATAATTATTATTAAAAGTTATAAATTATATCATGTGATGTTTTGAGTGGTTTAATTTTATTTATTATGTTGTAATAAACAAAAAAAATTAACATTTTAATTTATTTTATTGCATTAAATATATTATATAATGCATTTTAATTAATTATTTGAACTATATTGCAGACAGTAAGTTAAATTTTGTTACAGTATGTCTGGAAAAGTTATCACGTAAATATTTGATGTGTGTATGTGCTTTCCAGGATTTTAAATAAAGTTTCAAACATTTTAAAAATTGATGGTAAAATTGATACATTCTGAACAGTATAAATAAATTTAAAGACAATATTTTAAGTTAGCTTGTAAACAATATTTCAATTAACAAATTAAATTGGATAAAATAAATTTGATATCAATGTTTTATTAAGAATTAATAAATTATATTCTTTAATTAAAATGTTTTTTTAACTGTAAATATTAAATATTTCTGTTAATTTTTTTTTGAGTAAAAGATAACTCATAATTTAGTTTTACTTTTTAAAACTACAAAATTTAATTTGTATGTAAATGAGTCAACTTGTCTAGCTTTATTCATCCAATAGGATTACTGGATAGAAACTAGTATAAATAAAAAAATCATCACTGTCTAGATAGATAGTAATGAATAATATTGAATTATAACAGGAGAATAATGAATAATATAGAATTATAACAGGGTAATAACTGGTTATAAAAGGTTATGTTACAACGGGTTATGTAATATAACAAGAAATCATAAAAAGTAATTAATTTGTATAAAGTTAAATTTAATATACTAATTTTTTCTAAGTTTTTGAAAATATAAAAGATTAATTACTGTTGGCACACAATGTGTGAATAGAAAAACTACTATTATATATCAGGAAATATACTCAAAAGCTTAATTCAAACATCATCAGTAATGTATGGAATGCAGATTTAGTTTTATGAATGTCAGAAGAAGGATGGCCAAATGACAAAGATTTTGCCATCATATATTCACATTGAATATACGTAAGAATTTTAATAAGGTTTCATATAGTATATTTTGGAAAAGTGAACATTCATATTGTAAGAATATGTTTAATGCTAGTACAAGTAATTTATTGAAGAAAGAGACAGTTTTGAAAAGATAGTATTCTGATATAAATTATCAAAAAAAAAAAGAAGAAGAAAAGTACGTTTTTGCATTTAAATGGTCAAGACAGAGATGAAATGATATATATTGTTTAGAATGTTTCTTATTTTAAATAATAATGCAATTTTAGTATAATAATTTGTCTTTAAAACAAACAAATGGACTTGTCATTACAACAAAATATTTTAAAGACAAACTGAAATGTAATTAATGAATGTTTTTTTTTTTTTTAAGTGTCATAGCATCGGCCGGGACGCGAACCCGCAACCCGGGCAACTGCCTGAAAGTGCAAGGCAGTCGCGCTGACCTCTCGACCACCAATGCAAGACAGAATAATTAATGAATGTTGGATACATAATTTGAATCTCCTGAAATAGTAAAAAAAATTACCATTGCTTTAGCTATTTGAAGAAAAAGAAAAATACTTTATTGAAGAATATAATCTTCATGACAAATAAACCACAAATATTTAGAAATGGAATGTTTATTTACATTATTAATCAGTATATAACTGGAAAAATATTAAAGAAATATTTATGTATTATTTTATTGGAAATATAAAAATATGAACTTGGGAATATTTATCGGCTTTTGATGCATCTGTAACCACCATAAGGAACTTTGGAAAATACGTACATTATTGGAAAAATATTTTGTCAGAAATGGATTTTAAAGTGCTTTTAAAAAAATTCTCGTCAGTTTGAAAGATATACAGGAAAAGACTGTTATAAATATCTTTTCAAATCAAGATTGACAACATTTTTTTTTTAATTTTAAAGGATTTTAAAATTCCATATTTGTGTTGATAAATCTATTCTGCGCAAAATGGGAGAGGAGAAAACTTTGCACAAAGACTTAGTGTGTGTGGTCAAGCGTTGTTAGCTGAGAGATCATTGGAGCCGCCTTGCAAGCAAGTAGTTGGTTGCAGACGGTTGTGGGTTCGCCTCCCGGTCGATGCTATGACATATGGGGAAAAAAAGACTTAGTGTATTGCCTAGCGACTGAGGAGGTTTTCTTTCCAATGATTATCAATGTGGGAGCCGAAAAGAATTGAACTTTTTATAATATTAAACTTTAAGATATAGTTTTTTATTTTTATTTTTAAAATAATATTAATATTTAAAAACTGAAACACACAGGCTTATTATATACCTGTGTCTATATATGTAATATATAGGGTATATGAGCACAGACTTTCACACGACCCATCACTCTCCACACTATCTCATGACACTGATACACTTGAACACATATATGTTGAAAAGATGTGTTCAAGTGTATCAGTGTTATGAGGTAGTGTGGAGAGTGGTGGTCGTGAGTCGTATGAAAGTCTGTGCTCATATACCCTATATATTAATATTTAAAGTATTGTTACTTTTATTTCTTAGTTTAGTTTAAGATTTAAACTACCGTAGATATTTGCTGCATAGCTAATCTTAGAATAGATTAATATTTTAATAATTTTATGAAAGTTAAAAAAGATAATTTGTAGAATAACAATTTTGATGGGTAAATTTATTATGTAATTTGTTCATGGATAGCTGAACAAGAGGAGATATGGATTACTTGATAATTTTATTATTATATAATATTTTGCTTAATAATTTTTTTTTTTGCTTAAATAAATTATTATTATTATTATTTTAACTTTATTAGTAACAAAATATTTACAAGAATATTTACATTAAGAGCTTTTTACATTTTTTTTATTTTTTTATAATTTTTAATATCTTAGGATGTTTTTAAAATATAATGATTTGAAACAAGATGATTACTGTCATCGCATTATCAACACATTAATGAGCAACTAAGGAATACATTGCTTTGCCATATTTTTTATGACATAACTAGGTATATATTTCTGAGCATAAAGATAAATGTTATTCTTTTTAAGTACATTGTATTTTTTTGTTATCAAATATTACAGCACAACGAGCAAGCCATATTGTTTTCAGAGTGTGAACGGTTACAAGAGCATTGAATGGTTTTAATTTCTTTATATTATTTATTAGGATATTTTTTAAATTAATTGTGTCTTTGTGGAATACAAAGCGATGTAAGGTTGAAAAGTATGGACATGTCTCAAAGATATGTGATGAATTTTCCGGGAGCAAATTGCATAGTATACAAGCAGGATCAATGTTTAGTTTAAATCGATTTATGAGAAACAACTTTGTTGGTATTATATCAAGTAGCAGATTATACAGGAATTTTAACCATGAGTGAGGCACATACAAATTTTGAAATTTAGTTAGTATTCTTGCAGTAGATAGTGTTGACCAAAGTTGTCTATCGGGGTAATTAATTTTTTTTAGATCTTTGTATGACAAACCAATTAGAGTATTAATGTTATAATTGTCCAGTAAATCAGCATGCTCATTGGCATGATCAGTGAAAAAGTGGCAATTCGCATATGGAGTAATAGCAAGGAGAAGTAGAGGTGGAGGAGT
This sequence comes from Epiperipatus broadwayi, assembly GCA_028023455.1. Lineage (NCBI taxonomy): Eukaryota > Metazoa > Onychophora > Udeonychophora > Euonychophora > Peripatidae > Epiperipatus > Epiperipatus broadwayi. The sequence continues at coordinate 62,733 of JAQFVV010013885.1, forward strand.
TGTCCTTAAAAAGGGGTTAGTAGTGGTCATGATGTACATCTTAGCTCTAATGTAGTATGTGAATGATTGAGGAGCTATTATGTTAAGCCCACCCTGGCATATTGGAAAACATGTATTTTCTATTGATAGAAGATGTGATGTTGATCCCCATATATATATTTTTGCTATACTCATGAAATATTTAATAGTTTTTTTTGGAGATGCATCCAAGGGCTGTAATAGGCAAGAATACCTCCTAGAATGGCATTGATGATACAAACTTTCATTGTAGGATATAGTAATTTTGAGTTGAAGCACTTTATTTTTGAATTAAATTTGTCTATGACAAGAAGATTTAAGTGATGACTTAGTTGTATTTTTGAAAGAATAAAAGGTATGCCAAGAAAGGAAGAAAATGAACCTGTAAAGAGTGAGGGAAGACTGCGACCAGTAGCAATTTGCCATAAGGATGATTTCTTTATTTGTATCATGGATCCTGTTATAGTTTCAAATTTCATCAGTTTATGAAGTATCATAGGTATATTTTGCAGGTCCCTGAATATTATCAAAACATCATCAAGATATGATATGATCTTAACAGTTGTGCCTAGATGTGGAAGAAAAATACCATCTATGCATTACTCAATGTCCTTAATCATGGGATCAATGTATATTGCAAAAAGTAATGATGCAAGTGGGGAGCCTTGTGGGATGCCTCTACTTGGCTTAAAGGGTTGGGAGAGTCTCATGTAATTTTTAAGCTTAATGGTTCTATTGTTAAGATAGTTTTTAATAGCTGTAACAAGGTGTGTATGATTTTCAAGCATTTGATTAAGTACAGAGAATAAGAAGTTCCAATTTACAATGTCAAAGGCAGACTTAAAGTCTACCTGGCATGCCACATAGTTTGTTAGTTTGTTCTGTTTGATATAAAGTATTGCTTCTTGTGCTAATAAAATTGCTTGAGATGCTTTTTGCCCTTTGACTGCAAAGTGTGAAGTGGAAATTTTAGGTAAAGCATAGATATTTAACTGTTTGAGTATGATTCTAGCAAACATTTTCTGATCAATGTCTTCTAATGTAATGAGACACAAATCATTTGCTGTTGGATGTGGATTTTTAGAGTTTTTTCTTATACAGAATACAATATTTGTAGATAAGTTAGAGATGAGATATTCCTTTGAACAAAGTTGATTATAGTATTTCTGTAGGAATGGAGATATAATGTATTCCATCTGCTTATATATGTTAGCTGGAATGAGGTCATTTGCTAGTGAGCTATGTTGTTTTAAGTACACTATTTCATCAAAAACTTGTTGTTTAGATATATAGTAATTTTGTGTATAGTTTGTTTCATTTGTAAATAACTGTGAATAGCTATGAGATTTTTTAAGGGAAATATTCAAGTGGTGCAGAAGTGCCTCATCAACATAAGTACCAGAGAGGAGTAAATTATCTTTTAATAGAATGGAAATGCCACAAGCATATGGGATTGGAAATTTTGCATAATTTATTGTGGTTTTTGTTAGTGCTGATAGATTTGGTAAAATTTTTCTCAGCCTAAAAACCATGTTGTTCTGGTTATATAACTGAGTTAAATGTTTGTTTTCACATTGGAGCTTATGGATAAGATCTTTTGTCTCATCAAACCTTGTTATAGCTTTAAGGATTGAGTTTATGTCTTCAATACATTGCTTTACAGGGTTATTAGAGTTATAGTATGATAGATGATCTGAACAGCACATGTTTAGTATTTTTTTGAGTCGAGACCATTTTTCAATTGGAGAGAGATTTTTCATCTGATGTAGGGGGTTGCTTACTATTAATATATTACAGAAATCATCTATGGTAAGTTTGAATTGTCTAGGGAGTTGTTTTTTATATGAGAATTTATATATAGTTTGTTTGTCATGTGGGCATTTTTGCATGAGTGTTACACAGATGTGGTCAGAAAATGAGACTGCAGTGAGATGAATTGAGGTTTTTAGGTTTATAGGAGAACTAAAAAATAGATCTATGAGAGAGGATCATTGTGCACCAATGAATGTAACAGCATTTGTTGGATATAGGTGTGCTAATGGCAGCAGGGCAACTTGTGAAAGTTGGGCTTTCAAGGAGAGTGGCAAACTATTGTAGCTGCAGTTAAAGTCACCACACATGATAACTGTACCGGGCTTATGTAATATTTTGTTGTGTGCAATCAGTAGGATATCTACAACATCCCTTGCTTTTTGACATGAATATATTTCTATAATATAGTAAAGCTCAGAATGGAACAAAAAAGAGATATTTATTGAATTAACTGATAAAAGAATTATTTTAAGTTTTGTTACTGGAAATTGATTGTTTATTAGAATTGCAACACCTTGAGCTGGTCTGATATTTAGTTTGTATGTAAAAATGTATTTGCTATTCAGAGTGTCAATTATGGTTGGATTGGTTACTCTGCTAATTTTTGTTTCTGTTATGACAAAAATGTCAGCATTATGATTATTTAAGAATTGAGTCAGTTGTGAGAGTCTGTTATATGAGTTAAGATCTTGTATATTTATTGTGGCTATTTGAATGTTAGACATGTTCAGTGTTTAATGAGTTTGATTTAAGCTTTTTGTTTGTGTGCTTAGTATCACAGTTAGATATTTTAATTTTTTTACTATTGTCATTTGTAAGATGGATATCCGAATAAACTATTACATTATTTTGCTTTACTGTTATCTCAGGATAGTTTTTACTGTACAATGAGTCTTGGCTATGGCTTAAAGATGAACTTTGTGTCAAACTATTATTTAAATCCATTAATGGTTCCTGTGGCTTAAAAATTTTTGTTGCTTGGAATTTAATATGACATTTTAATTGTTGAATGGATTTATGGAAGACATATTATTACATATGATTTTATTTAAGGATATAGTAAACATGAAAGTATATAAATATGCACAAGTTTAAGAGAGATTTACCTATAAATATAGTAATTATTTATAATATTATTTGCAAGATAAAGCAATCTAATATTAATATTTGAAATGAATGATATATTGAATAAATGTATTATATAAAT